>BGPR01002202.1:16068-73711 GCA_013235015.1 Araneus ventricosus | reverse complement strand
CTAAAATCTGTTTTCTGTAGTTTAAAGTATTTTTTTAAAATTGAATCTATTGAAGAATTTTCAGTAAACGAATTTTTTTGACTTGTGATGGATTTCATAGGAGGTCTATCTCGTATTTGAAAATAAGAAAAGTACGTTGATACTGATCCTTTGCAAAAATCTCGAGATCTACGCACTGATTGGACGGATGTTTAGGAAAAGGGTGACAGCAATGAGGAATTATGAGCCTGCCATCCTGGACTTCTATTATCAGCTAATGTAAAATCTCCTCCAATTTTCATCCTATTTGTTGAAATGAACTCCCCCAGAAGCAAGTTTTTTTGATGGTTTCTTGTAATCCGAGAACACTATAAAATAGAATTGAAACCTGTCTGTTTGGAAATGATTACTTTCAGGATATAAAAATTAAATCTTTGATGTTTTACTTCATAGTATTAAATATACTAAATTATATGAATGTTACATCTTTTTGGTAGGGACTACGCTACTCCTATTGGAGTCTCAGGAAGGAATTAGAATACGTAACTGAAACGAAGTAATAATCGTAACGTACAAAATTAATGCTAAATTTTATAATTTCAATAGTGATTTAAGATTTTCCATCTGTTAAAAGAAGAAACGTCAATTCTTACAAGTCATTGCAAGTCTTAAACAAGAGCACTTCAACATGATAATGTTTATAGGCTCGATGCTATTCTTGCATCATGCAAATCGCGTCACGCGATATGCATGTTGCAAGAATCATTCATAACACTGTACAGGACGGAACGCTGAACCTAGGGCTACCAAATTTGGCACGTATTTACTTTTTGGGGAGTAGGTGCTCATCAAAATTTTTTTTTATCAAATTTAATTGATTTTAATATCAAATTTGTTTATATTTGGCTTTGTGTTTGTCCACGTATGTGAATATGTAAGTAAATATTCGTAAAGGTCGCATGAATTTTTCCTTGCTAAGGGTACCATAGCACCCCATCTGGTTATGTACCGCGAAATCATTCCAAACGTGTTTACAGCACCACGGTTCACAATAAACTACACACGCTATACAATAAAGTAATATTCATAAATTTCAATTAACTTTATGAAATTAAGATCGGAATTGATGATAAATTAATCGTTGAAAGTCAAACGAAGATTCATCGAAGTAATACTACTGAAAAAAATAATAAAATAGTTGATTTTGACAACTCGTATAATTGTCTAATTTTAATTCCGCTAAAGTTCTTTGATTATATGTGCCTTCCTCTTTCAGCCAGTAGCTCGTTCATTTAGATATTCTAAAAATCCCAGCAACTTTTAGATATGTATAAATTTTCTGCCTCCTCACTTTTTCCGCCCAATGCCCGGGAAAAAATCGGGAACAGTATAGACGTTCGCCAAAACCGTCCAATGCGACAATGTGCCCGAACCTCCGACACTGATATCCGGAAGGTTGAATTTATCAGCCACCCTTGTCGCCAAATGGGCAATCTGTTCGGGTTATCTGGAAGCCCCACCGGCTTTGGAAGTGTTCGCTGCACTATTATAGCTTTGGGACGAAATAATGGTGTGTGCGCATGTTCAATCCTGTTTACCTTTGACTGTACCGCTGCGGCATCGGGCATTCAATTTCTGTCCTGCATCGGCGTGGGAGCGGGTGGCGGGAAATGATGCGATTGTGAAATGTTTGGATTGAGTTGAAACGCCTCCCAACCATATTTATTTTGGATAGGAAATAATAGTGGCGATTAAATTCTGGCGAACGCCGATTTTTTCTTTTTCTCTTGTAACCCGGGAAAACTGGCGTAGCTAGGGTAAATGATGCCCGGGACATAATATTTTTTTTACCCGTCTTGTCATATTTGCCTTTCAAACTTGAAAAAACGCACTAACATTGTGTCTTTGCGACGCATCATAATTTTTGTTTTCAACGTCTTATCCTGTTTGACTTTCAAATGTAAAATAAACGCAGAAACATTTGTCTTAGCGACGCATAACAATGTTTTTTCACCATTTTGTCATGTTTGCCTTTTAAAGGTGAAATAAACGCACGAACATTTTGTCCTTTGCGAAGCATAATATATTTTTCACCGTGTTATCCTGTTTGCCTTTCAAATGTAAAATAAACGCTCTAACATTTTGTCTTCGCGACGTATAATAATTTTTGTTTTCAGCGTCTTATCCTGTTTGCCTTTCAAATGTAAAATAAACGCTCTAACATTTTGACTTAGCGACGCATAACAATGTTTTTTCACCCGTCTTATTCTGTTTGCCTTTCAAATGTAAAATAAACGCACAAACATTTGTCTTGGCGACGCATAACGATGTTTTTTCACCGTTTTGTCATGCTTGCCTTTCAAGGTTAAAATAAACGCACTGGCGTTTTGTCTTTCATGTGCCCTCCTCTCTCTCCAAGACTGACCCACAATGCACTAGAACGCTCCCACTCACGTCAATACTCTGCTGCGTGCTAGTTTGTCGAATGTAATAATTTATTGCAGTTGTTTTGGGTGGCCTGTATACCGATATTTGCAGTGTTCCTCATTTTCTAGTGAGCTTGACGGGAGTACTTCTATATGCGCATTGTATATATTTATTAGGTATTATTAAATAGGTGCTCACTAAAAAAAGAAGTTTTTTTCAAATTTTAATTAGATTTTCAATTAATTAAAAATTAATTGAACTTTTAGCGATTTTCCTCAATGAGTTAGGATCATATTATCGCACAAAAATTATTTTTACACCACTTTAAAATTCAAACGTTATCTTTTCAGTGTTGCCAATTTTATAACGCGTTATCTTTTCTACAATTAAGTGAATTTTAGAAAAATAATATAAAAGCAGACGAATAAAATTTAAAACTTTGCGATGTTTCGGACTTAGAGGTTCGAATCCCCTTTAAATTTTTTATAAAAATAGTGGTGCATTTTTCCATGTAATATACTTAGCCTTTTGCACCCGGAAAATTAATTAGATGCGTAATTATTTCCTGAATACAAAGGCTCATTTTATTGCTTCGAGAGGTAAAAAATAAAAATATGTTTGTTGGTTTAACAACTCTGTGGGCTTATTTATTTATTTTTACCATCGAAATCAGGAGACGTTAAAAGGATGCGCCATTTTGAATACAAAGGGTTAAATTTTCTGAAGAAAATACTATTAATTTTTTTAATTCTTTTATTTTTAGCTACAACTAATATAGACACACCGCGTGGGACAAATTCATCAGGCAAATAATAATTTATTTTAATTATGGGGGAGTTATTAATTATTCTTTTAATTATTCCACTATAAAACAGATGTTTATACATTTCTAGCACTGTTTTTTCACGAGACAGAAACAAAAAAGAATTGTGAAAATGTCCTCGGAACAGTGCGATTCTGGTCATCCAGGTTATTACTCTATAATAATTTCTGTATAAAATTTTTTTGTAAAACCTTTTGATCATGCATCGAAACCCAAACTAGCAAATTCGATGATTTCCTGTCTCCGGCATGGTCTAGTGGTTAGGATATCTGGCTCTCACCCAGGAGGCCCGGGTTCGATTCCCGGTGTCGGAATTTTTTTTTTTCTTTCTTATAATTTATTGTCCGTCGTTTTGTAGCGTATAATTGTCTCTGCAGTTGTTAAGCTGTACATTCACGTTGAGACCACTCCACGCAGATAACACTAGACGCCATTACAATTTTCAACCCGTTCATTTAAGTGGGTCATACATAAAGTGACCATTTATTCGTTTCCTCAAAACGGGACAGCTACTAATTTTTAGGTAATATTATGTGTATTCACGGAAACACATATTTCTTCAGTTTTTATTTATTAATGAAAAAGACAGCAATAAACACTTGAAATAAATAATTTAAGTGATTTTGTAATTTTTAAAGAACAGATTTTTGCTTCAGTATATTTGGTATCGATTTAAAAAAGAATGAAATTCTTGCTAAGGTTTCTTAAAATTTTCTTTGGTTTAAGAATTGTAACTTGCAACTGTTTTTTTTTTTTTTTTTCTAATCGACAACTTATTCATAAGAGAAAGGACCCGTTCAACGGGTGCTGGTACTTTCTACCTGGCAGACATAGAATATATTCAATAATTATGCGAAATTTCGTAAATCAAATTATTGATGTGAAAATGTTTGAACAATTCCACCCAACGACTTCGGTTCAAACATTTGCAATATTTCATTCTGTCACTTTTTGCGATGGAATGTAGTTGGAAATAAATGTGAATTAGCTGGCTTTTGACTGACTTGCATGTATTGACAATTATAGCGCATACATGCTAAACATTACCTTTAGATTTTTTGATTTTTCGCGTCTGTTTTGAAATTGCTACCGTGGTTTATTCTTTTTCTGAAAACGGGACATTTCGTGGTCCTACCTAAAAACGGGACAGTCCCGTTCAAAAAGGGAATTGTGGTCACATTAGTCATACAGGAAGGCTGCATACAAACCACACAACCGGTCAATTCGATCCTCTAGGGCAGAGGTTCCCAACCTGTGGTACGCGTACCCCTGGGGGTACGCGAAGAACCAGTTGGGGGTACACGAACTCAAAGTTGGTAATGGCGGACACAAGAAAACATAAGTGATTAAAAATATTACAGAATTTTGTTTCGCCATGTTCGTGTAAAAAGTAAAAATGAAAGTTGTGCAACTCCTAAACCTAGCCTATCCTCAAAATAAGAAAAAACCAGAGGGATTGATCTCCCCGAAACTTTCTCGCATACGACCGGTAATGTGGGGTGGGTAAACACCCAGTTGGTAGGTAAATATTTTTGGGGTGTTTACCCAAGGCCTGGTTATTTTGAGAAAAAAAATTAGGAATTGTGATTTACAATGAAACATATCAAATTTATGAATTCCAAAAACTTAATGTTTTGCAAAAAAAATTGCATATGTGCGCAATTTTTATGCTCTCTGAGGTACCACAACTTTAATTAACGTTTTTGAGTACGAAATCTTACTATAGATATCGCACAACATTTCACTACACCTCTGGTTAATCACAGGAGTCCATCTGGAGAATGTCAAAATGAAGTTTCGTTTTGGGGATTGCCATAATTTCCGAAGCGCGTGTTTGCGGCTCGCTTCAATTTCCGCCAAGGTCAAACGCCAACCATACTCCCTTGAGTAAAATAAGCGAAACGCTTGGCAACACACAGCCGTAATGTGCATTTTGAACTAAATATGCAATTTGAACACTTGTTTTTCAACCGATTGAGATGAAAATTGGGCACAGATCTATAATTAATGTTAGCATCCGCGATTTCAAGTTTTATTTATCTAAGTCAAAGGGCTTATGAGATACAAGTATGCGATTATACAGACCGACAGACAGTCAACCTGTTGACGGATTTGGCCCAAAATTTTATACCGACTTACACCGATAAAACTGTGTACCAAATTTTATCCATCTAGCTATTCAAGTTTTTGAGTTATAATGTTAACATGACCGCGGACATAC
Source organism: Araneus ventricosus (assembly GCA_013235015.1). NCBI lineage: Eukaryota > Metazoa > Arthropoda > Arachnida > Araneae > Araneidae > Araneus > Araneus ventricosus. The sequence continues at coordinate 68,261 of BGPR01002202.1, read as the reverse complement.
AGACAGACAGACTTCAAGTCGACGGATTTTGTCCAAAATTTGAAAGAAACCTACAAATTATGTGTAAAGACCACATACCAAATTTCATCCCCTTAGCTCTAATAGTTTTCGAGTTGTCGTGTTCACAGACAGACAGACATGATTCGAAAATTGTGTTTTTCGGACTCAGGGAGGTCTAAAACGTGGAGATTCGTCAAAATCTCGAGTTCGAATTTTTTGACGATTACAATACTTTTTCTTTGTATACTTCGTATTCGAGAAAGTAAAAGGAAGTGCAATTTTTAGCTATCCTTATAAAGTTAAAGCGAAATTATTATAATATTGATTGCATCTGTTTTGACGTTGAACTATCACTATTGTAAAAATGTTAAATCAAAAATAAGTCCTGCAAATGTTATAAATTCCAGTCATTTGACTCTTAAGCTCACCTAGGCCCTTAACGTTATTGATAGAAACTTCTTTGCATAGAGGGATGGTTGAAGGGGGGAAATGACAGTAGGGGGTACGCAAAATTAAAAAGACTAATCAAGGGGTACGCGAGGGAAAAAAGGTTGGGAAACCCTGTCCTAGGGCTACTACTTCTGTATCCAGCCATGTAAAACGTCTGTGAACAATTTAATCTATCTTTTTAGTATTTAAGTTTTGTTTTTTATATCTCTACTCCCTTGTATAATAATTCCAACAAAAAGAACGGGCCTCAACGTCTGCAGGAGGCCTGCATCTGTACCCAGCCTTGTAAATCGACTGTAAATATGAAATACTTGTATATATTTTTCTCAGTTTTCTGTACAATGTTTTGTTTGAACAATAAAGTTATTCGGGGGACGGCTCCCCGGTGGGGGTCCTTGTGGGTCCCCGTGCGGGGTGTGGTTTGTGTCTTCCGTCCCATGTCCGGTACGGGTGCTGTAATGGTACCAGGCACGGGGACATGGGGCGGCGTTCTGTCCTAGGGCTAATGCGCCTATTTCTCCTACCGTTTTTACGAGAGAGCCTCACTCCCTCTTCCCTCGGTCACATTTCAGTTTTATGATCCAACGCTTCAAATGGATACGTTGACTACGGGTTTGGCTGGACGCGACCGAATTGCGTGGAGGGATCTCATCGTGAATGTCTAGCTTTATGGAGGGTCCAGGCTCGAAACCCGATTCCGCTGAAGATCCGCCTTGTATGCGGGGCTGATGCACGCTAAATCTGATGTGGTGGGCTAAACGCTTTCCCCCCAGTGTGGTGCAAAAATACCCACACTGGTCCGGCCGCATATAGGCATACTGTACTCGAGCAGAGCACCATTGTAACTTTGGAGGGTTCTGATTGGACAAGCGAATCTATCGTAACTATGCTTTGCTTGTTTGTTTACCTCTGACCACGCTCTGACTAATTCTTTCAACTAGCGATAGCGAAATGTTCTTTGTGTAATAGGCCATTGCTATTCAGAATTCCACTCTGAAGATGAAACCATGTTCGAAGCAACCTTGAAAGTATTTCTGATGTGAATTCATGGATGGAAGAACATCGGACACGGAATGGAATCTTCGATCTTCTAGACAATCTGGAACAAAGCTTGTGTGCTGGTAAGTAGGAATAATTATTTCAAATCATTATATTTTAGATGATCTATGTTGTAATTTGTAATCCTATATCGGGCTTTATTTCATTATTTATATTTATCATGGTTTAACTTAACTATTAAAATATGAATTTTAATGTTTCAGATCTGAAGTAAGCAATAATGAAGCAAATCTAACGACATTAAATCAAGAAGAAGAGAGATTCCCCTTTTAAAAACAAATTCAGTCAATATCTTGGAGAAAAATTAGTATTTAGAGTTTTAAGAACTATAAACAAGATACGAATGTCTCACTGTTGATGTGAAGTGCGGAAAAGTGACGTCAGATTCGTTTGTCCAATCAGAGTCCTCCAAAGTTACAATGGTGCTTTGCTCGAGTACAGAATGTCTATATGTGGCCCGGCCTACCCAAGAAGGGTGTAAGGCCGGTAGAGGACCAGCGGGGAGAGAGCTGCCCCACCAGCCTGTGGAGCACGGGATTTATTGGGTACAATAACATGATACAGGCATTGCCCAAACAGGGGCAGTACTTTTAAATACAAGAGAGCTGGGAGTATAAACATGGTTCGAGCCACCTCGGTGGGGAGAGAATAGCTTCATTTACTGCTCGGGCAAGCAAGGAACAGTAAAAATATATGAAAAACCTAGATGAGTAGTGAAAAAGAAATAAACAAATAACACAGAAAAAACTGTAAAAATCGGATATATAAATAAGTCAAAGATTGAAACCCCACAGTATAAAAACAAAACACACACAAACAACACTACACATCAAACGACACACAAAACACTGAAAAAAACTGTACAAAACATAGAATTAAAAACACATAAATTAAAATAATAATAATAATAACTTCTGAGATAGAAAGGAAGAAATTCCGTTAGTCAACGGCAATCCACGTCCCGCGTAAAAGGGAATATCAAATTATCATTTACAGAATGTTTTTTTGAGTAAAAACTGCGCAAGTTAAAAATTACTTTATGTCCTATACAGGATGAAAACGGCCAATAGGTGAGAAAAAGGAATAAAATTCTGTAGTCTAAAAATAAAAACAGGGTCAAAAAGTAGAATGCATAGCCCCATCCCCCCCCCAAAAAAAAATCCAAACAACCGTTAAGGCATTGACAACGTGGCAACAGGTTTCCAAGTTCGGAGAGGGAGGTGCCAGCTCAGGCGTCGTCCTTGTCAGCCGACCGTGGTTCAAAGTTAAGATGTCATTTCCAAAATAGACCTAGTGTTGCTTAAAAAAGAGGCGTTAATGTAACTAAACTGAACTATAGCTGCTATGTTACGAACTCCTGTAATTACGTGATGTTGCTCCTAAGTTAGAACTCTAAATAAATGTTGATTTTCCTTATGTAAATCAGGTCGGATTGCTTGAAGATGGAGCCCGCAGCCCCTACTTCGTACTCGTTTCTCTTTCCCGCGGGTTATGAGAAGACTACAGCCATTGAGTTGTGTCGACTCTCCTGGATTATGGAATGGAATGAAGGATAGCCATGCCATTTGTTCTAAGCCCGTTTTTCCCCACCCATTTTAATCGTAAAATTAGGCACATCATTCACGTCGGTTCCCGCTCGGCGGATTTCCGATTTTCAAACCTCGTCGCGAGGTCTCAATCTAGGCAGATCCTTTGATGTGCCGCTGGCCTCGCATCGGGGTCTCAAATTGGAATCTGCGCATGAAGTCTTGGATTTTGAGTTCATTTGGATTCCATCGTTTCGAATCATTTGTTGCAAATTTTATAGGTTTTCGACCTTGACGATTCCTTGACCTTTTACCTTCCCGTGGTCCAAAAATTCCGTTTTGGAAGACATGTGAATGGCCTGCTTTACATCGTGAATCTTCCAAATATGCAGGCTGTCCTAATTAATTTTTGAAAAAATAAATTTCTGTTTGGAAGAATTATAAATAGAGAAGATGTAACGGCGTACGTAATAATAATAAAATTTATTATTTTTATTTACATTTTAAGAATGCCGAACAAACTCCTTAAATTAATCTTGTTTTGGAGAATCTGCACATGGTAAAAGTAAACATTAAGTTCCTATTAAATAATTAACCAAAAACATGATTAAATACATTAATAAGAAGTTATTTTTTAAAGCATCTTTTAATTTTGCTCTCCTGCAGATAGCAAAAAAAAAAAAGACTTTATAAATGGATAATAATTCTAAGATAAGTTATCTTTCAAAGCCTGTTTTTTATTATTAAATGTTTCTAGATTACACAGCACAAAAATTTCGACTGATTCGAGGAAATGAGTTGAGAATCATTTACTTCTATTCAAGGCTACTGGGCGACTTTTATTGAAAACGATTTTAATTCGGAAAAATGCTCTTCAAGTATCAGCAAATTATTTTTATTTTTATTTTAGAGGTGAATGAGAGTTTCAGATTTTTAATTTAACTAAAAAAATTCCTCAAGATTACGACTGGAATTTTTCTATCTTCTTAAAGATTTACATTTTATAACTGAAATATTTTGATTTAAAATACACGAGCTTATCCACAAATCTACCATTTTTTTCGGTATGTATGGTATGGAGATAAACTGAGCTTTAGTGGAAATGAATAATTTTAATTCATAATGGCTCGTAAAAGCCGTTTTTTTTATGTATTTGTTGCTATCGTAAGTTTGAAAAGATTCCTTCTTTCCTTATTACCATATGTTAATGTAGTTTTATGTTCAAGCAAACTTTTCGGCGTTAGTGTGCAGAGGTAAAAAATTGATATAAATGTTGATAGGCATAAACTAATCACATTTGTTAAATTTATATGTTATCTTTTGAAATTATACGTGTGCGATTTGTATGAACATGTTAACGCAGATTTGTTTGTTTATTCGCTGCTTTACAAAAAGATAAAAAAATTTTCTTCAGAAATATCTTTTTTTTTTTTAAATTTTGTGCATATTTACAATTTTATGAACCATGAAGGTCGAAAACCACTACCGTAAATTATACGTGTTCAATAAAAATTTCCATAACACTTAAATTTTCTTCTCGTAAAAAACTAAATTTTTTTGGTATAAAATTTTTATTAGTTTACGCTTGTAGTTACGCGATAAAAAAATATGAACGGTGATTTCCTTTTCTGTCGATAAAATATTGATTAAATGAAGGATTATGAAAATGGATAATTAAAATGGAACCTCGCCTTAATTAATTTTAAAGCTTTGTTAAATTTTGAAGCATTTTTTTAAAACTTTTTATTCTCTGTAAGTTTCGTTAGTTTTAAAGAATTTTATTATTTGATGATCTGGTAATAAGTGGAGCATTAAATTTATTTCTAAATGGGGATTGAATGTCTTAGTTATTAGAATCCATTAAAAGAAAAATTGTACACGAAGGCGATTTATTCAGAAATAAAACTGTTAGTTTTAATTGTTTAAATGTAAAAACTATTAGTTTTGATGCCTGAAATTTTTCTCCATTGTCTAAAAAAAATAAGGAAAATATCCGCAATTCATTCCTGAAATAAGACAAAATTCCCCCTAATTTTTTTTTTAAATGAAATAAAAAAAATCAGGAAAAGGAAGAGACAAATTATTGTAAGAAAATGCAAAACGAAAACAAGAGACTTAAGGAAACAGCAAAATGTTTTACACTAACTTTTTTCCTCATATAATTCATCCTCATTAGTTATACTAGAGTGACCATATTCAACGTTTTGCTCTAAGAATTTACGATACATATCGTCTTATGCGTAGAATATTGATGCATTTGTTTATTCAGTTATTTGTGGGGAATTTTGCTATTGTAGATTTCAAATACTTGTCAAAAATCCTTTTATTTTCGTAATCTGTGTATTTATTATCTTTAAATAAATGGAATACTTTGCTACTGATGAATTCTTGAAGTACCAAAGTACATCAACTATTTTTCGTGGAATTTATTTTGATAGATTTGGAGTTTTTAATGTCTCTGTTTGTATAATCTCGTCTTGTGTGTATGTAATTGCTGTATTTGCTTATGCAGTTATTTTGTGGGAAATTTTGCTGTTGTAGATTTGAAAGTTTTGTTAAAAATCTTTTTTTTTCTTTCGTAAGCTGTATATTAGCTTTAAATGCATGGAATACCGAGATCTTTGTTACTGATGAATTCTTGAAGTACCAAGGTTCAACTATTTTTCGTGGAATTTATTTTGATAGATTTGGAGTTTTTAAGGTTTCTGTTTTTATAATCTAATACCTACACATTTGTGCCGGGTTACCATATAAAAAGCTCATAATCTTTCACATATCAGAAACATTTATTTACAAAATATTAACATGAACACAAAACATCACAGACATAAATTCGAGAAACATAGAAAAAACATTCTTTAAGAATACACTAATAAATCCTGGACAAACACACTTTCAGAAACAGTTTTTGAAAAGAGCAGACGATTTTCATTTTCCTTCAGGAAAACTGTCTTTTGGAGCTGTCCAGGCTGTCCTGTCTTAACTGGATGTAAACTGTTATGTTATTGGTTCGTTTGTGTTTAATCTAGAGTTTTGAAAGTCTTCTGTCAGTTGTCCTAATACGCTACTGATGCCTTGTATCTCGCCTGTTAAGTGTTTCACGAGGTTCCTCCGAGTGAATACTGACTGTTGGCTTGTAACTGACTGAAATGCAGCTGGTTTCCATTTACATGCAAATAAGCCTTTTTCTGCATGCATATGCAAAGATATCACGAAAAATATCTTATTCATTAATGGGGACAGGAATGAGAACATTTAAGAAACTTTGTTCTAAGATATTCTGTATAGTAAAAATGTATTTTCCCTAGTTACTTTTTGGGGAAAAAAATCTATTTTACTTCTTGTCTTCATCATTGCATAAAAAGCATGAATGCCATCTGACGAATATAAGGATAAAATTTTCAACCTAACTCGGGCCGATTGTTCTTTAAAATACAAGACTGTCAGTTTGCTTTTCCTTCTAACTTCAAAGATATCACCAATTTTTTTTTAAAGCACTTTAGTCTTTCCCTTTGTAAACGTCATATTAAAAATAAGTAGCTTGAACAAAGGCTTATTTGTTTATTTAACAATTTGAAAAATGATGTCAAGTTTTATTTTCCTCGAATAAATGAATGTTTTTAACAGCAGAAATTCACACTAAGCTATCGGAGGAAAACACTGATGCAGGGAATATTCCATAGGCGTAAGTGTCACACGGAATTTTTCAGCTGTACGGTACACGTGCAGATGTCTTTTGAATCTAAAACGAGTTGATGTAAAAGAGTTGACGCTTTTCTTTCAAGAGCAGGGCGTGAATGTGGAGTGTATTGGAGTTGACGGAAGGGCGTAGGGGTGTGCACCTCATCAGGGTGGATGAGGAGTGTGACACCTGGCAGTGTTCTGTCTGAGGGTGCTTAGCATTCATGAGCGCTGTATTTCAGAGGTGGCCGCTGTTTTTCCTGCTGAGTAACGCTTTATAAATGATGTCAGCACATGAGTGGGGTTAAATCAAATTCAACAAAGCAGGATGTCGATTCAAACGGAAAAGATATATTTATTTAGGAAGTGAGCCTCAATGGACGACTTAATAATTCATTACATAATACATAAAAATTCACAAACAGCAAGCCGATATAAATAAGCAAATAATTCTCTGACAAACAGATACAACCAGAAAAAAAAAGAAAAACATCGACAAAATATATCGAAATATTACTTCAAAAACGCTTTCAGTGCAGTTAGCTCTCAGCAAACAAATTGCGCCAAGACTTATCGTCGGTCATAATTTGATTTCGGAAATTGTAGCACAAATTGTGTAGAGCGAAAACTTGTGAAAATTCGTTAGGTTACCAATAACAGCAGGTCGTATTTCATTGCAGCAACAGGCTTTGATCTCAGAATGATTATTGTTCGCATTAGAAATAAAGGGATTGATTAAAACTATTCAATGATTTAAAACAAAGAGAATTAAAAATCAAATACAATGAGTTTCCTTTTTCATACCCTGGCTTTGCTACACATGAGTGAAATTTTATTATAATTCTTTTCATATACATTTGAATTATTTTTAAAAAAATCCTTCTTAAACTTATCAGCTGGTTTCTTTGTCTGTCTTCCGGTTTCTAATGCAGGCTGCTTCAGTTCAAACCCACTAGTGGACAAAAATGATGATGAATTTTCTTTATTATCATTAAACACTAGAGGACTGTTCTCTACATCCTCCCAGTAATTATTGTTTGATTATTTTTGAGTAAATGTTGAGTCAATAACCGTCAATCCGTGGCGAATCCAGGGGAGGGGCTATCAGGCTGCAGCCCCCCCAGAGCTAAACCCAAAATCTTGATTTAATTTAAAATCACTACAACTGTTTGAATAGTAATAAAATCGTGACAACATTGCTTTCTGACTTGACAGGCTCGAAAATTTTCCACTTTTCTAGTCATTCCACTTGCACTTGTAGCGTTGGCGCTGTCGAAAACATTTTTTGACTAGTTATTTCATTGTATTTTTTATTAAATTATCGAAAATATTGTAGTGTTCTTTATTATTCTTATTGTCAGGAGAGGAAAGCCTGTAAAGTTAAAGTGTTTTGACTTAATTTGGCATTCGTCACTACGATACAAAATTTTTATGACCTCAGTCCCTCACCCAGATCCGAATCCTGGATTCGCCACTGTCGTCAATAATTACAAAAATAAATTTTATTATTACTCAACATATTTAATTACAATCCAGTTACCACCGCTATGACAGGTACAGATTACCAGTCTAAACATCACATTCCGGCACTTCCACAACCAGCTTAATCTACTGATTTCGTACCATGTAACTTTTTCCTCGGTTGAAGAATTTGCTTAAGAAGCAACGATTCTCAAATTTCATAGAAATACAGCGATGAAGGCACTGGAGGATATGACAAAAGGATGCTTGAAATCCGCATTTATATATTTGTACGAACGATGACAAAAAGCCATAGCTGCACAGGATAGTTACTTGGAATGAACACCGAGTAAATAGGTTTTCTCTGTATTGTTATGAATCTGTGATACCGTTTCCCTGGCATGTTAATCTTATGGTAGGAAAGAGGGATTAACAGAGATTCTTATTGGTTGCCAAGCCAACGAACCCCGACCTTGGTGACAAATTTGGCGGTTTGTAGACCAAATGAAAGATCCAGAAAACACAAGAATTATGACCCTATCTCTCTTAGGAACCGAGATCTGGAGATTTTTTTAGAGAATTCATGTGACGTCACGAGTTGGAAAGCTATATAAGCTCGAGATATCCAAACAAGTTAATCTCTTTCGATTTGTAGACAAAATGAAAGATCCAGAAAAGACAAGAATTATGACCATATCTCTCTTAGGACCGAGATCTGGAGATTTTTCTAGAGAATTCATGTGACGTCACGAGTTGGAAAGCTATATAAGCTCGAGATGTCCAAACAAGTTAATCTCTTTCGAGTTTTGTTCGCAGGCGAGTTGTTCAGCTGTTAGACGCTGAGCACTATTGATAACGCTGTTTCTGTTATTATTAGTGATTTGCAGTCTGCTTGTGTTACTAGTTTGTATAAGTGCTGTTTTTTTTCTGGCTGCCTGTGCTTCGTGTTTTCTGGAATAATCCATCTTTTTTACTACATTCACCGTTCACCAACCGGACGATTTTCGTAAAAGTATTTATTCATTCTTCAGTATTATAAGTTCCGGAACTTTTTGAATGTTGTAGTATTATATATAAACAATAATCCAAATGATGATGGCAGGTGATTACTTATATAAAAGGACCACTGACTAGTGACCGAAGAAAATTAGGATCGTCTGCTCGCCACTCTGTTCTTCCTGGTCACAAATAGTTTTTTTCTTTCTTTCTTTTCGTTATAGGTGGCGCTTCATATGATCGTTGTTTTAAAGCGAATATAATGCTCACACCAAACCTCGTGCGTTGTGAATCATGCGCTGTTTTGGAATTATTGCTATCTGTTGATAATGAATTTAATTTTATTCTCTTAAATCCTGGACTTTGTATTTTATTTTATATTGCAGCATGAATGAATATATTATTAACTTATTATGGACACCAGTTCTATTTCCGGAAGAATATCTGAAATTGGTTTATTTTTTTCTTTTCTTGACGAATGCATGAATACAACGAAGTTATATCTGCTCTTTCTAGCGATCATATAAAACACTCCGTATCAGCTTACAATTCCGGATAAGTGCTTTTTATCTGCACAATGTGGTGATAAAAGCACTATCGAAAAACAATTGCACATTTTTGACAGATAAAAATAGTGCGATCACAGTAAAGTATACAGTAACATATGCATGATTCACAGTCTCAATCTGCATGTCGTTGGCCTATAATTCTAATAATAAACAATTTTCCACTTGAATTATATTGCTGCGTTTTATTTAGATTTGTTTTATTGATTACATGGGAGGAAACGTTTAAAACAATAAACTAAAAATCCTTTGTTGACTGTTCTTTATGTAGAGTATTAATTCTGGGAAAATTAACCTTGATGTATATTTACATTAAAAAGGTAATTTTTGCGATCTATTAAACAAAGTACACATAGATAAACCAGCGGGAGTGGCCTCCCCGAAACTTTCTCGCATACGACCAGTAATGTGGAGTGGGTAAACACCAAGTGGATAGGTAAATATTCTTGGGGTATTTACCCAAGGCCTAGTTATTTTGAGAAAAAAAATTATGAATGGTGATTTACAATGAAACATATAAAATTCATGAATTTCTGAAACTTAATATTTTGCAAAAAGAATTGCGTATGTTCTCAATTTTGACGCGCGCTGAGGTTACTTTATTTAACGTTTTTGACTACGAAATCTTACTGCTGATATCACGCAAGCAATTATATATATTAGCAATCATCATACCAATTTTTATTTATCTAAACCAAAGGGTTTAGGAGATATAATTTTTACAAGTATGCGATTATACAGACCGACAGACAGTCAACACTTTGACCGATTTGGACCAAAATGTGATACGGACCTACGTTCATGATGATAAAACTGTGTACCAAATTTTATCCATCTAGCTATTCAAGTCTTTGAGTTATAGTGTTCGCATGACCTCGGACAGACAAAGAGACTGACTTCCCGTGGGCGGATTTTGTCCAAAATTTGACAGAAACCTACAAATTATGTGTCAAGTTCACATACCAAATTTCATCCCCGTAGCTCTAATAGTTTTGGTGTTATCGTGTTCACAGACACACAGACAGACACACACACACAGACATAATTCCAAAATTGTGTTTCTCGGACTCAGAAAGGTCTAAAACGTGGAGATTCGTCGAAATCTCGAGTTCGAATTTTTTGACGATTACAATACTTTCTCTTTGTATACTTCGTATACGAGAAAGTAAAAATTGTAGTCCTCAAAACATTTGACCTCCAGATTTCGACGAATCTTCACGTGTTAAATTTCCCGAGTCGCATTTTTATTATTATTAGTTTGTCTGCTTTTCTATCTGTATGTGAACATGAAAAATAAAAACTCAGCAAGCTAGACGGATGAAATTTGGTTTGTAGTCGTTACACTGTTGTTGATCTGCACCAAACTGTGTATCCAATCCGACAAAGAGTTGAGGAATATTTGCTATATGCAATGTGGTTATGATTAAACTTGCCCTATTTACAGCATACTGTAGCTGAAGCCGGTCAGTAGATTGACACCAAAATTGGTATATGGATTTATACTCCATAAGGAATCTCAAAAAGAAAAGAAACTGAAAATCGTCTTCTAGGAGTCACTGTGCAGCACAATACGGGAAATTCGATACAGGAACTGGACAACGCATAATAAAAATATCAGTTTCAACATTTAATAACGAAATTGATAAGCTTCATAATTGAAGCTGAGAAAGCAGTACGACGTCCATCGCTTCATGTGCATACGTGCAAAAGGGTCGTCTTTGTCTTGACATTTTACAGCTGCACGACGGTTGGCACATTGAGTAACTTTCATTACATCGTCCAGCACAAGATTAACAGCTGCTTCACTTGTTGCATTTCTTGATAATTTGCCTGATTGTGCAAACTCAGTTGTTTTTACTCTTTTTAGCTTTCTCGTATACAAAGAGAAAGTATTGTAATCGTCAAAAAATTCGAACTCGAGATTTTGACGAATCTCCACGTTTTAGACCTCCCCGAGTCCGAAAAACACAATTTTGGAATTATGTCTGTCTGTCTGTGTGTCTCTGAACACGATAACTCGAAAACTATTAGAGATACGGGGATGAAATTTGGTATGTGGTCTTTAAACATAATTTGTAGGTTTCTATCAAAGTTTGGACACAATCCGTCCACGGGAAGTCTGTCTGTCTCTCTGTCCACGGTCATGTGAACACTTTAACTCAAAAACTTGAATAGCTAGATGAATAAAATCTGTTACACAGTTTTATGATCATGAATGTAGGTTCGTATAAAATTTTGGGCCAAATCCATCAAAGGATTGACTGTCTGTCGGTCTGTATAATCACATACTTGTAAAAATTATATCTCCTAAACCCTTTGACTTAGATAAATCAAAATTGTGGACTGATGGTAGCTAACATTAATTATAGATCTGTGCCCAAATTTCGTTTCAATCGGTTAAAAAAAGGGGCCATCAAATTGCATATTCAATTTCTTTACTTGCGCACTGGAAGCTATCTCTGCGCATGCGCAAGCTATTCAGCGATAGAGATCGAGGTCATTTCCTCCTGTTTTCTTTTCGCACTCATAGAAAATAATTAATACATACGCATCTCTTTGAATATGATTCTTCACCTAGATATTTTACAATCACTATAATCTACAATGAAAAACCTTCTGATAATCATTGCATTCTGGGTTACAGTAGGTTCGAATTTTTTATCCACGCAGGGGGGAGGGGAAATGACAAATTTTTGAGAAGTATGCGAGAAAGTTTAGGGGAAGCCAGTCTCGCTGGTTTCCCTTCCGGCACAGACCCTCTGATATTGTTGTCACTTCTTTCATTTTAAATTATTCTACAACGTGTTGATCGATAACTGGCCAATAAATGTAGAAATTGGTGAGCGGACATTTTTGAACCTTTTATTTTGGCTATAGCTTTAAACTTTTTTACAATAAAAAGGAGGACACGAATAAATAGAAAAAAAAAATATCTCAAATAAAAGAAACATTTTGTTCATTGCAACAATAATACAGAATGCACTATAATATCATAAATACATAATAAAAACATTTCCGACCCTCGAGCTTGTTTCATGGAGGTGAGTTTTATAAAATTGGGTTTAAATGAAGACAGATATAATCATATGTCTGGAGCTGCGTCAAGCTTATTGCGATATTTATCTATACTTGTAAAAGGCAATGTTTGCTTGTGTGTATGCGATATCCAGACGAATCTATCGCCCTTGCAACCATGGAATTTGGCACACAAGTAGACGTAATGGTGACTCAATGCACCCCGAAGCCAGAATTTTGAAATTTAATCTAGAACATTTTTTATTTAATTTTTTGTTTTGTTTTGGGTCATTTTTTGGCACGTTTACGCCTGTAGTATCTTTTCTAATGATCGCTGAAAAACAATCAATGCACCATCGGATAGAACAAACGATTTTCGTTCTAATGAAGTTTGTTTTGAATTTCCAACATAATTTACTGAATTTTGAGACATTTTTAAATAATAGTCACTTTTATGGTAATTTTTTATAAGGATTTCTTGAAATTCTCGCATCTGACGCTCTAACAACTCTATAATTTTCATTTTTTTTCAGCTTATAACTGGAACGTTTCTGTCGGATTTAAAACAAGGACGGTTAAAATATCATATTCCGTATTTTTTAGATTAATTTTTCTCTGATCAGTTCAAACAGTTCTTTTCTAGAGAGATTTAACAGCGAAAGTTTATCAGTTTCTCCGGACGATCACAGAATGCATTGTTGCTTCCTCGCAAGAGGTGCCGTAATATGCTTTCATTCCCAGCCCATATTCCTACAATCCGATTCCTTCCGGTGACGTCATTAAATTCGAGTCATTGCCGAGAGGAAAAATAAGCGTGAAAATCAGTAATGTGTATCTTTGGTTTTGATTTTGTTTACAAAACTTTTTTTTTCACATTTTGTCGAAGTCCTGATTCCACGGGCAACGCCGTGCGCGTACTGCTAGTCTCTACTAATAATAAAGGAGAATGTACTATGTATGAGTGTGTTGGCGCTCTACAATGTAGACCGCTGGGCCCAGAGCTACGAAATTTGTCACAAGCATACTTTGGAGGGTGGGAATGTGCACCTCGGAGCCTTTTTTTTTGAAATTTTAATTAATTAAAAATTAAGCAAAATTTTGACGTTTTTCCTTAATAACGTCCGAAAAGATTACAGTACAAAAACAAATTTTTACGGCATCTGAAAGTGCAAAAAATTACATTTTCAATGATATCAATTAAGTTGCCGTACAATTTAATTTTAATAAACTTTTAAAAACATATTTTGGTATAACTTACTACAATACTTTTCATTTTTGCAACGCAATCCAAACCGTTTTCATTGTTAAAACTAATATTTAGTTGCGTGTTTCATTGTTGAAAACTGAGGTAATATCCTAACACATTTTGCTTCTATATTTTATTTCATCAAAACTTTTCTGAAATCTGTAAACCAAGCTTTATGAGATATTACTTAGATTAAGAAATATATCCAGTAAGCTGAATGATGATGATTGCTATGTTTTCATTTTTTCCAGCATGTTTTAATCCAGCTAACGTGCCGTTGGCCGGAAAATGTGCTGCGCCGTTGTAATAATGAAATGAAATGCATATTTTGCGAGAGGAATAAGAAAGTGAAGATGGCGCCGACAACGTACTGTTAGATCTTATATAACATGGTCAGTTATTTGACTCCATTAGGGACATTTATGGAGACAATGAACAGAACAGGTTCAAGGTCACTAAAAGAACATGGGTTAAATATCTACCACAATCCGAAGTTCAGATTTACGTTGTTAAGGAAATCATGAATATAAGATGATGCAAGAATAAATTGAAACCATATTCCCGACTAACAAGCTGGTCGCCGAAGGCGGCTAGTTCTTTATATATATATAAGATGAGAATGCTCTTTTCAGAAATTCTGTGCTTGTAGAAGGTATTAAACATTTTAATGCTTTATTACAGAATTCTTGGTACTCTTCTTTCACTGCTTCCAGAAGTCAATCAAATTTCTCTTTTTGAAATTAAGATTTTAAAGACGAATTAATGGAAAGTTCAGTTAGTTTTTCTTTTTCAGAAACTGTTAAATTTTCGGCTTCTTGAAAAAACATTTCGTTGAATGGATTTAAAAGCCACATATCTGCACCACTGCGCTTCGGAAAATACTGTCTGACGACAACTTTAGTCCTTTTAAATGTACTACTATAGTAGACTACTATCTATACTATCTATTATCTATACTATACTATCTATTATCTATACTATACTATCTATCTAGACTACTATCTATTCTAAATACTATAGTAGACTCTCTCTCTAATCCGACAATTGTTACTCCGACACTTCCCCTAATCCCACGCACCTGTAGGAACATGTTACTTGGTGATGAGTCATTTCTTTCCTGTTAAAACTTGAAACCTTCCCCTTTTCAGTACATGATTTTTCTATTCACCCTCTATAGTCCGAACACTCTCTGTAATCCGCCAGGTGTCTGGTTCATATGTGTCGGATTAGAGAGAGTCTACTGTAGTTTTTACTTGTTTTGATAATTTAAGTTCGTTCTCAGATAAAAAAGAATACGAAGCTTCTCAAAAACTAATAGTGGTCTTTTTCCATGCAGGTTTCCCAAAAATTAAGTTTCTTAATCATAGAATCGATTTTGTCAGTTACCTTAAAAATGGTTATGGAATTGTTCTGCAATCCTATAAATTAAGTTTATTTATTTCTGAAAAATGTCGAATAAGTACGCAAGTTGCTGCAACAATTCACTTTCATAAAATTTAGATATCAACGTAAAAGGGTGGTCTTCAAAATACATTTGGACTTCATGTCTCAGTTCAAACAATCTTGTAGGTTCATTTCCTCGCGAAAGCCATCTCGCTTCTGTGTGCGAAAGTAATGTAGGATATAAACTGCCCATGTCTCCACACAAAGATTTGAAAAATAGGTTGTTAGTTGAATTAGCCTTAATAAAAATTCACAACTTTGACAGATTGATTGAGTACTTCTTTCAATGAATCTGGCAAGGGTTTTGCTGCTGAACTTTGTCTGTGATTGCATCAATGGCTCCAAACTACATAAGGAGTTGATACTTTGATACGACCACGTAAACCTTAAAAAAAGTCGGGTATAGATTTTCCGCCATCCATGCGAATACCACAGAAGTTGGCACAATCTGTTTCGTATTCATAGAAAAAACCCTGAAAAGCATTGAATATGTCCTAGCCGGTACATTTGTATTGAAAGAATAACACAATAAAAGATTTTCTTCAAGTTCATTAACATTCAGCTATCTTGTAATAACAAGCAAAATTGACAGATTGGAAACATCAGTGATTTCATCAACTTATGTTGGAAAGAAGGAGCTCTTATTTTATTCCTTCAATTATGGTAGACTCAATGTCACCAGACATGTCCTTAATTTTTCCAGAAACTGTGTTGTCGGACTAGGGAATGTTTTTGTTATTGTCGTTTCCAAACATGCATTCAACAGCATCTTTGATACATGGAAATACCAAATTTTCAGCGATGGTATGATTTTTTTTTTCCACTTTTAACAATATGATAACTTATTCTGTATGATGCCTCAGTCGCATTATCATTTGCTTTGTTGGCGGATATCATACAAGAAGTTAAATTAGGACTGTTTGATAGCCGTTGGAAACAACTAACATTTCTTGCTTATAAGTTGGATGTTTTGTTTCTAAATGGCGTGTTAACAAAGATGGTTTCATACTGACGTTTGACAATATCTCTCCACAAAGTGGTTTTGGACAATCTTCATCTCCCGCGACTGAAAATCCATATTTTAAGTATTCGTTAGAATATTTTCTCTTCTTCGAGCGCGCTGATGTCTTTTTTTTAAAAAATAAAATCAACTTTATTTTAACCTGAACAGACCAATCAGCGTGCTTGATAAGTCCTTTTCACTTCTTCATGATCAACACCAGGCTGATCCACTGTTAAATCCGTACCTGCCGAATAGGTGATTACGGTTTGTTTTGTATCTGGTGACTGCGTACTTTTCCGTGTTAACGTGGGTGACGTCTCCGGCCCAACCTAGAATAGATCCGCTGAATTTCCAATTCTAGACCCAGGTAGCACAACATGTGTCCGATATTGTACAATATTGTCTCGATATTATATAATATATATGATATTGTTAATATTATACACATTATGAGAATATTATTCAACATCATACAATATGTCCAATATTTTGTGCTACTATGGGATCTCACTCTTAAGAGTTCCAGCTACAACCACTTGCCCATTTCGAGAAATAAAACAATATCGAAATAAGTCGCTCAAAGATAAGTACTTCAAATGAGCATTCGGTATTCACTATGCAGTTATCAAAGAAGCGTCAAAACAAGAAGCTTTGAAAGGATCCCGGTTCTCGATGAGCCTAAACTAGAAAACGAAAAATGAAACATACAACAGTGGCGCTCTAGTGAAGCAATACTGTTTTTTGAAGACATTGATGATTCATGCAAAATCTTGGTTGGCGAGAAGTCCAAATATCAGTCATTTACCAGGTTTCCGTTTGCTGCTTTCCGTTTTCTTATTTTAAGCATAGGCTTTAGGACTTGCACACCTTTCACTTTTACTTTTCTCTCGAACTTGGGGAAACAAAATTCTATAACTTTCTTAAATCCCCTATGTTTTCTTGTGTACGCCATTACCGACTTTGAGTTCGCGTACCCCCTACTGGTCCTTCTCGTACTCCGACGGGTACGCGTACCACAGATTGGGAACCTGTGCTCTACAACTGTGGAAAATATTCGAATTTAATCCTTTGGTCTGCCTCATCACAAGAGGGCGCTCTCCACCGTATGAGAATTAATCTCGAACTATAGTTTTGGAGCGTCGGTTTTGTATTGTTTGAGTAGGCTTGAAGTTGAAGGAATGTAGTTCGTTTTCAGGTCGATTTGACGGCCATAGTTATTTATAGATGTTTTTTTTATTAAATGTTATTTTTAAATGCAACTGTGTAGTTTTTACGAGTGTCAGTGTCGTCCCTAGCACCCTTAGAATTAGATTTAGTTTATCTTCGGTAGTTTATTTCAACAACTTTATAATTTGCTGTTTGCTTTATTCCTGTATCACTTACCATTTTCGCGATAAGAGAGTTAACTCCGAATTTTACCTCTAGATGACGCTGTAAGTGATCTTATAACGCTTTACTATAGCTAGAAACCACTTTTATGACAATAGATTGTCACTCAAGAACAGCTATTAGTAGAAGAGTAACAAGGAGGTTGCGTATGCTTTTTAACGGACTGTTCAAGAATCATCTGACAGCATTCAGAGATCGAAAGAGAATTTTCTGAAAAAAGTATATTTCACCACTTTAAAATACTTAATTTGATGTATATAAATCTTAAAAAATTAACACTTTATCTCCAAATTAACAGGTAGTGATGTTTCAAGAGTGATTCGGTCATTGTATCGAATTGCTTATCATGAATAAGTGTTCAACTGCTTAACCGCTTTGCATAGACATTCACACACTTACGGATCACATAGTAGGGGACACCGGGGCAAGTTTTCACAAGGCTTATATATCACATACCATTGGTCGAGGGGCATTATATGCCGTTTCAGAAGAAGTGTCTAGGCCTCCATTAATACTCACGCAAGTTTGGAGTCAGTCTTGAAAGTCGACCGTGAAGTGGACAACTTTTTCTGATTTTTAACCATTTTAGTAAATTTTTACCCTTACTTATTGGCTTTAATAGAGCTCGTACTATTTGAATATTATAACTTATTATGGCTTATCCTCTTAGGTTGTTCTTTTGTGGTTATTTTAAGCTATTTAGTTGATTATTTTTATTATGAATAAAGCTTATATGCTGAGTTATAACAAAAAAAAAATGGCGATGGGGCAAGTTTACACACAGTACACGGGGCACGTTTACACAGTGTGTAAACTCGCCCCATCGCCATTTTTTTGTTATAACTGGCACAATTGGCACTTGCATTATAGAGTCATTCCTAACACCTGAAATATGAGGCCATTTCAAAAAGCAGGGCCAAGGGAAAGAAGTAGCAGAGGTTTGAAAAAAAGGCAAACATCAATTCTTACAGATGCACCTGTAAAAAATGCATTACAAATATAGAAGGAGAAATCAATAAAGAGGAAATTAGCATCAGCCCATCATACTATGTCTCAGTCAGTGAGCTCCACTAGTTATAATAATGAAAAAAACATTGTGGATAAAAAATTTAAAAATAAGAAAAACCTTGTTCTGAAAGAAAATTTGGGAAATTTTGAACGTAAAAAGAAACAAAAAACCAAGAAATCTCTTGATTCTATGACGGTGAAAATTGTCTGTGTATTTACTGTTTAACTCTATCGATACGGGAAGGTCAGAAACGTCCCTTCAAGCAAAAGACGGCGGCCGTTCGAAACGTTCGAGAATCAATGTGAAATCCCCACCCCCCTTTTCGTTAAGTGTGATTAATTTCACACCCACGGAGCGCGCTTTCTTCGTTTGAGGGCTCACCTAGATGGGTTTGGGGAAAAGGGAGGGAGAGGTATTAGAATTCGGACAGTTCGAGCTGTCATTGTGGTTTTTGAGGGGGGAGGAGTGAATTTCGCTTATCTTTGAAAGAGGAACTCGGACGTTCCCGTATTTTGAGGTCCCTTGATTCCAATTGTCTTAGGAATTAGAGGGTTAAATCCATGCGAAGAATCAAGATCTGGCGAACAATGGGCACAATGCACCGAATGTACCCAGATAGCAAAGAAGGTTGTGGAAAGGTTGCCATTTCACTTTCCATAGGCTGTCAGCGAAAACATTTCCGCGCAAACCGTTTCGGTAACCATTGCCGAAAGGTTTACGTAGGAAAGCTTTTTATGAACTACCTCACCGACAAGGTTTGAACGACAAGTCCGCGAAAGCATTTCTGCGCAACCGTTTCGGAAACCATTCCCACAAAATTGACGTTGAGAAGCATTGTATGAACCACCTGTCCTATCGTGTGTAGCCCCGTTCGGTTTAGGGGTTAGTGCACTTGCCTTCCAACAGTATGAACGCGGGTTCGATCCCCGATTTGGAGGAATTTGCAGTTTTGTCACAATGTACAATGAAATCGCACAAGTAAGTTCAATTAAAAATTATATTATTAAAATTAATAATTAAGCTTTGATTAATTAAGATATCTAATTAATTGATATTCCACATAACTCTAAGTTGGACTAGGATGACGTTAGAAGAAGGGGGATAAAAAAGGGGTTGGACTCCCTTTGTAGGAGTACGGCTTCGGAGGGGGATTCAGTTTTGCCCGCCGAAGGATGGCTCTTAACGACCTTCTGAAAGACCTGAAACAAGCTTGCGGATAGTCTGAAACAAGCTTGTAATAAAAGCTTGGGGAAATCTTACAGAAAACCTTGTTTCTTGTTGACTAGCGAATCTTTCCACTACCTTGCCGAAAGGTTCAACCCTTGTCATGGAAACCTTTGTGACAACCCTTGCCGACGACAAGGTTTCCAAAACCTTTTAGACAAGCTTTCTTTGCTGTCTGGGTAAGAAGTGGACTCATGAGGTCTGTATTACCAATGGCAAATTCAAAATATTTTGTTTGTATAAACTGTGAAAGTGATTTTGAAGACTATTAGGATTCGCCTTAATTGTTTATAATCTATTATGTTGTTTTTTCAAATAAACTAGGTTTCTTTGTACTTAATTTGTTGCATTTTAATCACTGTAAGCCTTCTATTTAATCATTTTTGGTGGAGTGTAAACGTGCCCCGGGCATTGTGTAAACTTGCCCCGGTAATGGGGCAAGTTTACACAGGTGACATCATAGTAAAGAAAATGGTATAATTACAAAAATCTAATAATTTAAAGTATTGAAAAATATACACTACATGCCTTAAAGTTTAACTAATTAATCGGCAATGAAAGTGAAATAAATACTTTAAAGTTTTAAAACAGAAAAATAAAAGTTTAAAAAGTGTATAAATCTGCCCCGGTTTCCCCTAAAGAATGAGGTAGCTTCTTATTGGCTCTCAGCGTCACCTGACTTAGCTTGCTTCTAAATGACGTCATGAAACTAAACAGTACTTACCAATGCTGAAGTTCGTCCTTTATTTAAAAACTAACCGCCTTCGGCGGCCAGCTTCTTCGTCGGAATATGATTTCAATTGAATCTTGTATAATTTTACATTCATGGCTGCTTTAACAACGTAATTTTAAACTTCAGATTCTGGTAGTGAATGGCCTTATACCTGTTCTGTTCATTGTCTGCATAAATGTCCCTAATAGAGTCAAATATATGACCATGCTATGTAGCATGTTATTGTACGTTGCCGGCGCTATCTTCACTTTCCTATTCCTCTTGCAAAATATGCATTCGATTTCAACATCAAAATGGCTCAGCACATTTTATGACCAGCGGCATGTTAGCTAAGTTAAAACATGCTGAAAAAAGAATGAAAACATAACAACCATAACCATTTATTATTGGATATATTTCTTAATACACGTTATAACTCAGAGAGTTTGGTATACATATTCCATAAAGATTTTGATGAAATAAAATATGAAGGCAAAATGTATTAAGATATTACTTCAAATTTCAACAATGAAAGAGAAAAACGCAATTAAATATTTGTTTAAACAATGAAAACGGTTTGAATTGCGCTGCAACAATAAAAAGTATTGCTGTAAATTACACCAAAAAATATTTTTCAAAGGCTATTAAAATTAGAGGAAAAGTTGCACGGCAACTTAATTGATATCATTGAAAAGGTAATTTTTTGCACTTTTAGATGGTTAAAAATGTTTTTTTTCTGTAATTTGTTCGGAAGTTATTGAGGAAAAACGGCAAAATTTCGCTTAATTTTTGCCGTTAAATTTCAAAAAACGGGCCGGCGGGGCCCCACCCCCCCCCCCCCAAAGTATGTTTGTGCCAAATTTCGTAGCTCTAAGTCCAGCGGTCTGCCCTGTAGAGCGCCAACACACACATTCTCCTTTGTTATTAGTAGATATTCTAAATATGTATTCATCATTTTCTTGAGAAACTTTCAAATAATCATAATTAGAAGGTAGTTTTGTTTTCTCCATTATGCGATTGCAAAAGACAAGATAATAATTAAAATCCCGCCTAAGTGCGGCGCTATGGCATTATTAAGAAGCAAGCCAAGTCACGTGACTATGTAGTAGGATCCGTTAATATGCTTCGCACACTTAAGAAAGAGAAGACAAACGCTCTGTTTCGAGTTTGATTATAACGTTACCTGCGCCACTTGGCGTGGAGTATGGAAGATCAGTCCACAAACTCTACTTTCTTGAAACGGTTCTGTGTCCGATGCGCACAGGCGCATTTCCGCACATTATTAACTAGTAGAATTTGCGCAGGCATTGTAAGTTTAATGGATCCCAATTACCTTTGGTAGGAAAACTTGGCGAACAACTAGAGGGGCAATAGACAATGCATACTTAAGAGAGTGATTAATGTATGAGGGATCTTTTCTATGAGATAATCACCATTTTCCCCAAGGGTAAATTGATAATTACATTGGTATTTTCATGTACTTTCAATTTATTTAACATAACGATTAATTTATATAGATTATACATTGTTTAATTTAAATTATATCTGTATTAGTCACTTGTTTGAAAATAACACTTATTAAGGTCCTTAGCATTTTTCCACGGAAGCATCATTGTGTTATCAGGGGCACGAAGTGTCATTCTTCTACTGACATTGATTGATTGCCATATGTCAAAGGTTTTCAATGCGCTAAAACCAAGCCAAATCAGATAGACATCGATAAAGTTTACAATACTGTAACCTTTCCAACGCTTGTGCGCGAAGAACACTACTTAATGACTTATCGCAAATGCGACTGTGCGCAAGTTCCACAATACCCTTGAATCATAATTAAACTCCATTTCTGTTCATGGCTATAATCTATCGTTCCGATTTAATTTGGAGTTTTAAAACGGTGCCGAACACTTGGTTGATCCGCAGGTTATTAGTTTTCCGCAGGCAGTTTCCTTGAGATGAAAACAGGAAGTTTCAGAAACGAAATTTTAAACGAATTAAAATTTGCAACCAATCACTTTATGCTATATCATTTTCTTTGCTATAGTTGTGACACTAAACTATTAACATTTAGTAAAATTCTACTATCTCATATTATTCATTAAAATTTTTTTAACACTGCCTTTCTATAGATTTACTACAAAGTGATTTGACCCTGGAATAAACATATTCCAAAAATTATACTGCAACCTCTTCAGCTATCAATATGCTTTATTAAATGTTGCAATTGTTATTTGTACTCAGGGTGCCCACTAAAGACCAAT
Organism: Araneus ventricosus; assembly: GCA_013235015.1. NCBI lineage: Eukaryota > Metazoa > Arthropoda > Arachnida > Araneae > Araneidae > Araneus > Araneus ventricosus. The sequence continues at coordinate 45,223 of BGPR01002202.1, read as the reverse complement.
TTTTAGGTTCATAATGACTCTTTCGATAATCCACCAACCAACATACGACTCGAGGAAGAGGTTGTCGTTGATTGGCCTAAGATGATGAAATAACTTGGTAAATTAGTCTAATCGAACCTAAAATCGAGCCTATCTTCCGATCCAGTATTTTTACCCGGTTACTGGATTTTTTAAAAAAACGGTTAACCGAAACAAAAAACTCCGGTTTTCGGTTAAAACCGGTAGGTTTTCTCCACCCCTACTGTGGCGTCGTTGACTGTACTCCTCTCGAAAAATCGCGTTGTGAAAATCTTGAACAATTTTGGTTGCTCATCCGTACAGACTAATACCTTTGTAAACAGCAGGTGAGAGCGGTCACGAGTGATACAACTTCATCCAGAATCACTTAGAACAGCGATTCCCAACCTTTGTTTTCCTCCGTATGCCTCGATGAGTCTTTTTACTTTCTCGTATACGAAGTATACAAAGAGAAAGTATTGAAATCGTCAAAAAACTCGAACTCGAGATTTTGACAAATCTCCACGTTTTAGACCTCTCTGAGTCAGAAAAACACAATTTTGGAATTATGTCTGTCTGTGAACACGATAACTCGAAAACTATTAGAGCTACGGGGATGAAATTTGGTATGTGGTCTTTAAACATAATTTGTAGGTTTCTATCATATTTTGGACAAAATCCGTCAACGGGAAGTCTGTCTGTATGTCCGAAGTCATGTGAACACTATAACTCAAAAACTTGAATAGCTAGATGGATAAAATTTGGTACACAGTTTTATCGTCATGAATGTAGGTCCGTATAAAATTTTGGGCCAAATCCGTCAAAGGGTAGACTGTCTGTCGGTCTCTATAATTTACTTTTGAAGAGAATCCTCATCTCCACGCGCATGCGTACTGGAAGCAATCTTCTGTGCACTCGAAAGGAACGGAATTTCATTACGGAGTAGCGAATTACGTCAGTTTGTCCTTGAGCCGGTAAGAGTGGAAGTGTGTGATTACATGCATTTTATTCGGTACGCACCTCTTTGAATTTGATTCTTTACCTAAATATTTTTCAATCACTATAATGAAAAACCTTCTGATAGTCATTGGATTCTGGGTAACAGTAGGTTCGAATTTTTTTAGACACGCGGGGGAAGGGGAAACGGCACCTTTTTGGGGAAGTATACGAGAAAGTTTAGGGGAGAACACTCCAGCTGGTTATTTTTGAGTAAGCTCTACTGCCGTACCACCCAACCCTCCCTTCACGCAAAGAAGTTTTTATTAAAAATGCTAAGCGTTAGCTTTAAGAGTCAAACGACTCGAATTAACTTAATAACAGTTGTGGGATTTATTTTTGATTTTACATTTTATCCCTCTTTCTATAACAGTATTAGTTCATGTTCTAACAAATGAAATTAGCATTGAAATAATTTCGCATTAATTATGATGAAAGCTAACGAGTATTCATCTTGAAGGCGGCTAGTATACTTAAAAATACTTTAAAGTTTTATTAACGTTAGACAAAAAAAAATGCACTGAAATAAAATCGGTAAACCGAAAAGCTAATTTTTTGGAATAATTTTGTAATTAAAAGTTTGAGGAGCCCTTTCTTAAAGAGCGCTTACTACCGAAGAAGTAACTACGTGCCGAACTTGGCAGCTCTAAGTCCTACGGTCTGCCCTGTAGAGCGTTTTGAATGGTTTTTGCATTAAACACGTCGCAAGTCGTAATTGTCAGATAGTGTCCAGACTATAAAAATTATCATGTTAATATATTTTGTGGATACACACTTTACTAATACAAACCCTCTGTTACTGAAAACAAAGCTTGAGGGATGACTTGCTTATGCCGGGAAAATCCGCGTGGAAATTGTATTGTTCATTCACCGAGAGTTACACAGGACAACAATAGTCAATAGATGTCGCTGATTCATCTTTTGCAGTCATAGGTGTTCGAAAGCAGTGAATGCTTAAATGAAACCTAATTAGGAAGTGAGTGATCATCACTCCGAGCTTCTCGTGATAATTTTCTCATTCATGAGTCTTTTCTTATTATTTAGTGAATATTGTATTTGTCTTTTCGCCTGCGTGCAGTCATGTTGGGGCCTTTTAAGTTCATGAATTTAATGTTAGCTGAGCTTTCGAGAGATTCAACAATTTAAGGTTTCGATCGATAATTTTGTCCACTTCGATCCGCGGAAACAACGAACTCTTTTAATTGTAAAAAAGTGCATTTATTGCTCAGACTGAGTAAATTTAAAATGCTTTCTATAAAGATGGAATCGTTCAAATGCAGTGAAACATCATTTATACATTTGTCATTTATATGCCGTTTACATTTATGCGTCGTTTCAGCACAGTCCCGCTTCAGTCGTAACCAGTGCAATGATAAAGTATAAGTTAGTACGAGGGTAAGTCATTAAGTAAGTCACGAAAGATAAGAAAAAATAATTTACCATGATAATCACTTGGAAACAATTTTATTTTTCAACATAATCTCCACCAAGGTTGATGCACTTATCCCATCGTTTCATCAAGGCCCCATTTCCAGCTGCATAAAATTCTTTGGGTTGCTGTATCATCCACAGTAGGACTACGTGTTGAACGTAGTCATCATCCTCAAAGTTCTTGCCTCCAAGATGTTGTTTTAGTGGGCCAAACAGTTGAAAATCGCTTGGGGCTCAGTCTTTTTGGTCAGTGCTACAGCATCCACCTTCCAGTCCAGTCTTAGCACCAAGCGATTTTCATCTGACGATGACATGATGACGACGTTCAACACGAAGTCCTACTGTGGATGAGACAGCAACCCAAAGAATTTTATGCAGCTGGAATTCGTACGCTGATGAAACGATGGGATAAGTGCATCAACTTTATGCAGTTGGAATTGGGGCGCTGATAAAACAATGGGATAAGTGCATCAACATTGGTGGATATTATGTTGAAAAATAAAATTGTTTCCAAGTGATTATCATGGTAAATTATTTTTTTCTTATCTTTTGTGACTTACTTAATGACTTACTCTGGCAGTAGCAAAGATATTTATACGACGCAAAAATTAAAAAGGTATGATTTTTCTTAATTTAATAATAATTATTTAATTTCAAAATTTCATTATTGTTTTCAATATTATGTAGTAATATACTAGTACTAACTAGTAAAAACTTTAAAATTAATACCTTTAAATGAATTTGCATTATAAGCATTAAATTTGTAATAATCAAAGTTGCTTATTAACATTTTGATTATGCGTCTTTTCATTAATACGTCGTTTTACGTCAGACCCTTGAAATACGAATAAACGGTACAAAATGATTTACTGTATTTCAGTTAATTCTTAACGCCCTATTGATTAAATATTTAAAATAAAATCCTTTATCATTGTAATTCTGAAGTTTTTGAAGTAAAACTTCTATAGCGTGGCTTATGTGTAAAAACTCCCTTTGTGTTGGAAATAAAAATGAAGGATGGAATGGGAAAGGTGTGGTTATGAAGTAAGATTCAAAATCAAAATAAAATTCTGGCTTCTATTGCAAATATTCTTAATGGAATATGAAGGAATTCAAATTTTTCTCCATTCGATATAGGCACGATATGTTCTAGAATGCCATTACTTCAGTTGGCAAGCAAAGACTTATGGAGATCCAAATTTGTAAATTTTGGCACTGTAATAGAAAAAAAATGGAGATTCGAAAATTCAGAATGTTTTCACAAGCAAACTGACCTAAAAGACCTACTGTTGGCAAAATCAGCGGTTTTTAGTTCTTGGAATGGTCATCATGTTGTGAGATGGAAAAAATTGCACTTGGTGACGTAGCATTTTCAATCGTTTTCTGATATGAATTCCATTAAATATAGATTGAGAGACCAAATTACTGATATTGTTTAGCAACGGATTCGGAAACCCTCCGCTTTTTTGGACATGCGCCGGTCGGAGTTATTTTCCTCAAAATAGGGGGGAAGTGAAGAACGGAAGGGTGATGTTTACATTTTACTGAGCGTAGTCTAACAAATAACTCCGGAAATGCGCTCATATAACTCATTGCCTGACCCTCCCCCTTCAGGTGTAAAATCGTCCAAAAGTGGTAGCCTCGGAATCCGTTGCTGAACAGCAGCTACTTGGAGTAGTACCGTAAATAGAAAACGACTCCTTACAAAACGAATTCATAGGAACTCTCCCTGCAAGTGCAAGCTCGTTGCTTACTTCTTCTTATTAAAACCTGTCTCTTCTAGCTCTTATTAAAACCTGCATGCGACTAATAGCTCAGTAATGAACAGAGGACTGTAATTTGGAATATCTTTTATTCATTCATTTATTTATTTATTTGAATTTTTCAGGGTCTAACTTTTCAACATAAATCGGTGGCACCTGGCGGTGAATCTCTCCTCCATGAATTAGTTCCACAACTAATCTGGGTAAAAAAATCAAAAATCTTTCCCATCACACACTTAGCCAACCCTCCAAACGCAGTAGGGGCACCAACAAAACTAATGATTTCAACGTTATGCATAAATTTCTCTTATTTTAATAATTTTATTTATACTACGTTTTGTTGCAATATTAAGTGACGTAGCGACCGGGAAGGGGCAAGAAGGTATAGATACTACTAGCGCCAGTTTTAAGGGCCCCCATGGAGAAAAATCATTAATGCGTTTATGAAAAAATAATACCATGGCCCGGGCGAACTGACAATATTTCTTTATTTAGTATTTGTTTGTTAAAATACGTTTATGTCTTGGGTTACCATAATTTTTTACTTGAAATCCGGACACTCCGGGGGGGGGGGGAGGGGCAAAGTTTGGTAAAAACAAGACAACCGATGGCCCGATAACCCACCACTAGCACCGATGGTTTATTAATTAAAAAAAACGTACCATTTTGAAGCAACAGGAGGGCGTTTGGGGGTGGACCTCATAATTTTGAACCGCGGTTAGATGCCAAAGACAACACTTGAACTGGCACTCACCTCTTCAAACTTCCGCTCCAGATGTCAGAATGCAAAGAAGATGCAATTTTTGTTAATGTTTTATTAATTCAAAATTAAATCAATGAAAAACAGAATTAAAACAAAATTGCAAAAACTTGCAATTTTCTTATTAAATTGCAACCTGGATAAGTAGGCTTATTCACTTTCTCATAAATAACGAATTTCTTTCATTGCTGTTCTTGGCGGAATGACGTCGGGCTTTTTCGAATACGTCAGTTTTTCTCTAGAATGCAGAAATCAACGAGAAAAATAAAACAAATTTAAAAACAAAATTTACAGTTTAAACTAGAACAAAAAATAATAAGAACACAATAAAATTTAAAAAACAAAAATATACGGAAAAGTAGAAAAATTAATCGATAAAATTAAAAGAATTAATAAAATTAAGACAAAGTTTAAGAAGCAGCAGCTAAACAAAAAACATAGAACAATGGAATTCAAGATCATGCAGAGATAGCCAAAAATAAATAAAGAAAGAAATAAAAAATAATCCCAGAGTGAATCGAATATAACTAGAAACAAAAAACAAAACAAGGAATCCATTTTAGTCCATTTTTTCAAGGGCTAAGAACTATCCGAAATGGATTCAAAATAACATTTGGGAAATTTTCTGTAAGAAGCCTAGCATTACGCTAAACAAAGCTTCTCATAGCCCGAATCCCCCCAAAACAAAAGACCAATGAGATAGTACACAAAAGCTAATAATCATACGAAAAGGAATTACACAAACACAAACATCAAAACACTAATAAGAAGATTAAAAATATTAGCCATCAAGCTCTATTAATAATAGTTCTCTCAGATCAGTTTTTCTCTATTACGACCAAATTTCTCTCTTGCCGCACTCACTGGCACAAATCCGGACCCTTTGAAGCTCCGGACACTAGTCCGGGAGTGAGCCTGAAATCCGGACTGTCCGGTAACCCTATTTATGCCTCCCGAATAATTTTAAAATTGTTACTATGAGTACATCTGATGTTTGTGTCTCAAAAGTTGCTGATCCTGATCTAATCAACTGGGAAGATCATCAGCAGTTTAAAGAATAAGAGGGCACATAACCATGGAAACGGAACCCACTCTATGATTCCCAAACTTTAAATTCCGTGCAGTCACAAATTAACGATTTGCGACTGGATGTGACAGGACAGCACAAAGACACCTGATCGATACCTAGACGACAAACAAACCCACTCGTTTCTTCCTTCGAGGAAAGTTCTTCGTCCCGATGGAGAGGAAGATGGATTCAATCCGAGATGCTGGACCAGTTGGGGCATGAGGAACGGGTGAATTACGTTTGACCTTGACTCTCCTTTCTTCGGGCGAACTGTCCGGAGTAGTGAAGCGCGAGATGGCCGTTGCAGATGGCATCGCCGGAAAATGAAGTCTTTGTTTCGCCGTTCAGAACTTCCAAGTGTTGCGCTGTGAAAGTCTTAAATTTTGAACCGAAAGTTTTTTGCGAATGTCGCATTTCATTTTCTTACAAAAATAAGTCAATGATTCTAAGCGTTTAGAACGCGGCTTCTTATGATCAGGCCGAATAATAAAACAGAAAATTTTGATTATTTAGTTACTTATGTAGAATTTAAGGACTTTTATTTAATAGTTATTTATTAATATATATATATAACGTATTCGTGGTTGTAGTCGTTGAAAATAAACAGGCCGAGCAAATAACTACCCCTTATTTTATCATCAATAGGAGAGTGGTGGATATACGTGCATCTCCGTTTAAGTTACAAGCCAGGGTTGCCAGATCAAAATAGCGAAATAAGGCCAAATCTTCTTAAAAATGAGGCCAAATCTTCTTAAAAATGAGGCCAAATCTTCTTTAAAATAAGGCCAAATCTTCTTTAAAATGAGGCCAAATCTTCTTAAAAATTAAGGCCAAAAAAGGCCAAATTTGACTAATTGATTGAAAACGTCATTTGCTATTAGAAAAACAGGTATCCTTCATGAAAACGAATCCTACTTGATACTGATAGGCATATGTCCAATGTTGTATTATTAAACTAAAATTTAAAACATCCTTGTTCTATTCAGGAGCTATTTCGTTTGACAGCTCATTATATATCATTTGAAATGTGTAATATCAAATATTGATTAAAAACAATAGAATAAGTAATAAAAATTGTTCTAAAAATCATTAACGAAAATAAAGCCAAAAATGAATTTAAGGCCAAATGAAAATTCTTAAGGCCAAGGGCTTTGAAAAAAGGCCAAATTTCCATAATTTGGCCTTTAAAAGGCCAATATGGCAATCCTGTTACAAGCGAAAGTGAACAGCAAAATCCCTGTATTCTCTCGGATAAGGGAATAACATATTGACACGTGATCAAAGTGATGGGAATATTGGGTATTTTTAATAAGTTACGTAGGCATTTCAGGGAAAAAGTCTGGTGCCAAAGAGACGGCGTCATGATTTTCTGTGGGCACGTGAAAGCGATTAAATATTCTTTTAGTAATAAATATGCCAAAATGAGAGATTTAATATACCTCCAGCGCGGGAAAAGAACGAAACTGGAGTTTTAGAAAAGTGATTTTGGAATACATTAAAATTTTAAAATATATAAAATTAGAATTTGGAATAAAATTAAGTGAGATTATTACATATATAAATACTAGCAGTACGCGCACGGCATTGCCGTGGAATCAGGACTTCAACAAACTGGGAAAAAAAGAATACCCACTAATGACACGAAAAAGTTTTGAAAACAAAATCAAAACAAAAGATACACATCGGATTGTAGAAATGCATGCTGGGAATGAAAGCATATGACGTCAGCTGCCTCGAGGAAAGTCGCTCGTCCGGAGAAACTCTCTCTGTTAAATCTCGCTAGCAAAAAAACTGTTTGAACTGATCAGGGAAAAAAGTAATTTAAAAAAAAAAGAAAAAGGATATTTTAACCGTTCTTGTTTTAAATCCGACAGAAACGTTCCAGTTATAAGCTGAAAAAAAATGAAAATTATAGAGATGTTAGAAGGTCAGATACGATAAGCTCAAGAAATCTTTTTTAAAAATTACCATAAAAGTGACTATATTTCAAAATTTTCTCAAAATTCAGTAAATTACATTAGACGTACAAAACAAACTTCATTAGAACGGAAATCGTGTGTTCTTTCCGATGGTGTAACTGTCTTTTTTTTCGTACAATTATTCGAAGTCATACTATTGAGAAATTAGTGCGAAAAATCACCCAAAGCAACATAAAATATTAAATTAAAAATTTTCTAGATTAAATTTTAAAATTCCGGCTTCGAGGCGCATTCAGTCACCATTACGACTATCTGTGTGCCAAAATTCATGGCTGTAAGTGCGATAGATTCGTCTGGACATCGCAGACAAACACACGCACACAAACATTGCCTTTTATAAGCATAGAAGTCCCCAAGAGCTAAACGGATATTGACATTTCATCAAGTACTTTCATTAGTTATCAAACTTTCATACATTTTTAAAAACATTAATTAGTTTTAATAAGAGGATTCGTGAATGTTACTGGTTTTCGTTGTTTCTTTAACATTTTCCCAAGGATTCTTTGGGTGTTCTCAAAAGAATCTCCCCACCCCCTTCTCTCTCAACAACGCGAAACTTTCCGATACATTTACAGGGCTATATTTTCGTGAAAATGTATTTAATGTGCTCAGATGACTATTGAAGTGAATTTGAATTAAAGAGTTATGGGATTTGAAGCAACAAAGGCTGTTATCCCTTAATTCCAAGTTAGACACAGTATAGTTCGTTCCAAAAAGACGATTCTGTAATAGTGATTCGATCATTCCATAAAGAGTATTGTATCAATCTTTCCATGCAGAAGAAATACGAATTTGATTGCCTTGGACGGCGAAAAAAAAAAAAACAGGGCATCAATGATACCGAATCGCTGGATGCCAAAAGGATGCGGCTAAAAAATATCGAAGTACTTGAGGACCTTCATGAAGATGATGAGATGTTTCTTGTTGGTAAAGGCATGAGACAGAAAGACATCATAAGTAATCTTCGGTTCGACGATGTTCAATTTGTTCCAGAGAATAGCTCTGAAAGATGCATATTTTTTGCACTTTAGTAGGATGTGATAAATACCATTAATTTCAATAAAAACTATGCACAAAGGATCGGGATGAAGGTTGAATCTGTGAAGGAGACCTGGGGTTATGACGGTTTTGCTAATTATGCGTGCATGGGGTTGTTCACAAATGATGTCACACTTTTTTTTCAATATTTTTGACCCCCTCCCCTTTGTCACAAAGTGTCACACTTCACCAAAACCCCTCCCTCCTTGCCACATGTCACGCTATATTGCATAAACATATACTTGCAGTTCAGAAACAAAGCGCTACGTTATAGATCATGTTTCAAATTTTATTTTTAGACTTTAACTATGTGTTTTAATGACATTTGTGCGCAGGGGGAGGTTTTCTTCTAATGGTGAAGAATTTCTGTTGCTATCATATTCTCAGATCCTACCCTGAATGCCTTTTTTGAAAAGAAAGGAATATAAGTGAAAAAAAAATCATATGAAAGTTGATTTTGCCCCGATTAAAAAAAATACGCTCAAATTCTGGTAATTTCAAAATAACTTCAAAATTTAATCTGCTGATTTTAAATGTTTTTATTTTAACAAAAATGTGTGATGTCACACTTCTTGTGACCCCCTCCCCCCTTTGTCACAAACTGTCTCAATTTCACGAACCCCCTCCAAGCTTGACATTATTTGTGGACAGACCCCAATTAGTCTCCCCTGCACTCTGTCTATTGAAGTGCTAAGAATGGAACTGTGTATTTATTTTTTCCCCTCGACATAACCTTTTGAGTTATTCAAGATCGCCTTACGGTAATGACCTTTTAGAAGCTTTCGCATCGTAAAAACTGGTGGAAATCGGCTTCAATGCCAATTTTAACTTCCTTTTTTAGAAATATTCCTTGAATTAAAAGAAATTATTATTACATTAAATTTTAATTATTATTTTATTATTAATAATAATTATTATTTTAATTAAAAAATTAAAATAAACATACTAGATTTTATCTTACTCAAATCTTGCTTCACTGAGGCCCGGATTTGAGAGATTCTACTGTATTTCGGATTGCAAAAAAATTGGAGGACGAGTGTTTTTGTGATGAGACATCGAAACACGTTCTGACAGCAAACACCTCACAAAACAAACACAAAAAGAAGCCGTTTTGTCCCTGAAATTCAATAAACTTGATATGAATAAGCTCTGTTTAATATGAATAGCACAATCAGGAATAGCTGCTCAACTAAAAAAATCTTCAAAAACAAACAAGCATATTCGTATAACTCATGTTTACAATATCTTAATTAAAATGACAGAATGACAAGCGAGATTGATAATAAGGAGAAAATGAAACATTTGCTACCTCATGTGGAAAAAGTGGTAACCATAGAAAAAAATTGTTTACTTCAGTAACAAACTTATTGCTTTTCGGTGACGGGGCTATTTTTAGACCTACTTGCAGTCTCAAATAATGGTCATTTTTCTTTTAGTGTATTGATGGTTTTGTCCCTAGTCTTATATTACGATAATAAGCTGTTTGTCATATACTACAGAGCTGTAGCCAATCTCAGGAGAGTTGCTATTATTTTTTAATATTCTAAAAGGTCTCTGAAGCTTTGATATTAATCCATAGATATTTTGAGAGATAGACAGTCCCTGTATAAATTATTATATGCACCACAAATTTTAAATATATTTAATAAATAAAGCTCTTTTTACTTTCTCGTATACGAAGTCTACAAAGAGAAAGTATTGTAATCGTCAAAAAATTCGAACTCGAGATTTTGACGAATCTCCACGTTTTAGACCTCTCTGAGTCCGAAAAGCACAATTTTGGAATTATGTCTGTCTGTGAACACGATAACTCGAAAACTATTAGAGCTACGGAGATGAAATTTGGTATATGATTTCTGTACATAATTTGTAAGTTTCTATCAAATTTTGGACAAAATCCGTCAACGGGAAGTCTGTCTATCTGTATGTCCGCAGTCATGTGAACACTATAACTCAAAAACTTGAATAGCTAGATGGATAAAATTTGGTACGCAGTTTTATCGTCATGAATGTAGGTCCATATAAAATTTTGGGCTAAATCCGTCAAAAAGAGGCGTTCAAATTGCATATTCAATTTCTTTTAATCGATTGTCATGCGCATGCATACTGGTAGCAATCTGATATTGTTGTAAATTTTATTTACAACAATAAATAACGTTTTCAAACATGAATTGTAACAATTTTTTTATTGTTGTAAATAAAATTCAAACTGGTCTCATTATTTCAGCAAATCTTTTATTTACACGCTTTTGCAATTGTTACGGTTGTGGTAGTATAAATTGTTTTCTTGGGAATTCAATTCCAAAGCAGAATTTTTGCTTTAGTATTCATTGCATTGCCTATTTTATCGCACCTGCTTCAAAGTAATATTTTTTTGAAACGTGGCAACAGATATTTGATTTCAGGTTTGTTTGTTTGTTTCGCTTTCTCGTATACGAAGTATACAAAGAGAAACGTATTGCAATCGTTAAAAAAATTCGAACTCGAGATTTTGACGAATCTCTAAGTAGAAAGTATACGAGAAAGTTTAGGGAAGACCACTCCCGCTGGTTTATTACTTTTTTTGTGAAATGGTTCCTAAATACGTTACTACAATATATAATGTACGACTATCTCTACTAATAATAAAGGAGAATGTCTGTGTGTTGGCGCTCTGCAGGGCACACGGCTCGAGCTAGAGCTACAAAATTTGGTTCAACATACTTTGGAGGGTGGAAATGTGCACCTCCGAGCACTTTTCTTGAAATTTAAATTATAATTTTAATTAATTAAAAATTAAGCGAAATTTCGTCGTTTACCTTTAATAACTTTCGTAAATATTAAAGCACAAAAATTATTTTTACATCACCTGAAAGTGCAAAAAATTACCTTTCCAAAGATATCAATTAAGTTGTCGCACGATTTGTCCTCTAATTTTAATAAATTTTTTAAAAATATTTTTTGATATAATAACAATACTTTTCATTGTTGAAGCGCAATTCAAATCGTTTTCATTGCTTAAACAAATATTTATTTGCATGTTTCTCTTCCATTGTTGAAAGCTAAGATAATATCTTAAACTTTAATTATATGTTTTAATCAGCATATTTTCATCCAGCTAACATGCTGCTGGATGTAAAATGTTCAGTGAGATTTTAAAGTTAAACGCAAATGCATATTTTGCAAGAGTGAAGTTGATGCGGACAACGGGCAATTGTATCTACATGCCAGTCACTTGACTCCATTAGGGACGTTCATGCAGACAACGAACAGAACAGGTGAAAGGCTACTAAAAGGACATGGGTTAAATGTCTATCAAAATTTTAAATTTGAAATTATTTTGTTAAGGTTACCATGAATATCAAATTATACACAAGAGATTCAATTGAAATTATATTCCCGCCGAAGGTGGTTAGTAAATAATAAAATAATGTTAAAGCAATATTTATTATTGAATTAGTATTAGTTTTTTCATTTTAAGATGGTGTATAAATGTTTTTGTGCGATAATATTTTCAAAAGTTATTTGCGTAATTTCAATTTTGATTTCTATTTTGATAAATTTTCAATTAATTAAATCTAATTAAAATTTCGATAAAATTGATCCGAAGTACACATTCCCACCCCCAAAGTCTATTATTGCTAAATTTGGTAACTATAGGTCAAACGGTTTTGCCTGAAAAGGGCCAACAGACCTACATTTAAAAAAACTTATTATATTCAAAAATATTCTAGTACTTTTAAATACAAAATATCCAGAACTATTCAACTGAGCGGAATGATACATACTTTTCTTGTTCTGCCGACTTATAGTTTTCTCGGTCTATAGTAACTAGAAAATTGCTAGTAGTACCTAAGGTCTAAGAAAGCCTAAAATGCATTCTACGTTCAATATAATACTCTTTTGGTGTTTTTTTCATTGGCTGCTTCTCCTTTACGATTGGTTATCATATCTTGAAATGGCATCTGATAGACGTACATATCTAGAGGGCGAACAGAAATTCCTGCGTGTCGTACCACTATTTAAAAAATAAAATGAAGTGATGCATTCTCCGCCGTGGCGAATCTCTCCGTGAAAGACTGAAAATTCTCGCCACGCGTGCTGGAAAGAGGCCAAACAAATTTAATTCTGTACTACGCACGAAAGAGTTGAATATATGAAGAAGGAAACTTCCTTTGAAGTATTCTAGCATATTTTATAAAATGCGTTTTTGAATTATAAAGTGACGAAAAGTGGAGAGAGAGAAGGGTTTTAGTACTGTAAACCAAACATGAAAAAAATTATTCATTTAAAAATTAATTCATAAATGTTATTTTAATTGAAAATCTACAGCTGCAGTTTTTTTCTGCATAAAATGTCGAATGAATTAATCCTTTATATCTTGACAATACTTAAAAAGTACCGCTTTAATCTCGCTTATATCTTCGTAGTATGGTATTTTCCTGGTGCTACTTTCGAAAAAATAAGAATGTAGTTCCCACAGCAAGCTGAAAATGGCAGCTGAATGCAGAAATTAATTTTTTAAATTATTAATTAATAATTTGAATTAATGAAAAAGGTTTTTTCTTCTTTTCTGCAGAATAAAAGGGAATTTTCTGCATCAAAACTTATCTAATAATACAAATATGAATTAAAAAATTGCTGGTAAATTAATTCGGGAGATAAAGGGTTAAAATGGGCTCAAACTTTTGAAAGAATCAAATAATGAAGATAATAGATGGAATTTTTTTAAAAATACAGGTATCTTAACTGTGAATTGTTGAGAAAACTAATTTACATTCATAAGAATATTTCGTTTTCAAAAAATTTTCTGGGCTCTTCACATTTATGTCTTGAATAGAACCCATCCATTTGCACTGTTAAAAAAGGTGTACAACAAAATTTTGTTCTAGAAATAAAACATTGCCAAGTAATATTTTATCTAAGCGGATCTATAAGATTGCTTATTTTTTTGAAAAGGAAAATACATTATTTATTTTTATCATTTTTTTTAACTTGACTTGTTTTATGTTTGTAAAGATGGAATTTTGGTCTTGTGAAGATAGAAATTTGGAATGGAAAGATGGAATGGATGTTTGTTTTTCACGCACTTCCTAGTGGGTTGGAGTTTTGAAATTTTGTGTACCTGTGAGTTCTCGATGGCGATATACTATTTTAATACTTTCAGAACTTAATTATCAGTTAATCGATTGATTTAATGAAATTTTGAATCCGTAGTAGTGGCACCACTTGGTGGTGAATTTGAAAAAAAAAAAAGCATCTACATCTACTACTAAGGCTTGCGAATGAATGAACTTTGTTCAAAAAAATTATTAACATTTAAATATAATAGGATCATATTCAGGATTATTTCCTTGAATGTAATGCCACAACGTTTCCTTTACCCGTGCTGTCAATCAGTGGCGTAATAGTGGCGTCAGTCAGTGGCGCCCCGTGTGGCAAATTTGCCGCCCGGTGCGTTCTTGCAACATGCCGTCCTACGTTACAAGTTCCACAGGACACATAAACCTCAAAATGAAAAATAAAATATAGGTTCCAGGTAAAAACGTTCTCTTAGTAACGTAATTCTCCGTTTGATGCCCTCAATGTCTGCAAAGAGGTTGCGACATCGCGTGTCCTCCACTAGACTCTCTTTCACATATCGGCAATTTACCAACAAAAGGTGAAAATTGAGAATTAATTACATTAGTTATTTTTTTAATGTACACGGTGATTGAGCTAGTGCCTCTGTTCTTCTTAGCTATAAAATTGTTTTTCTGCATGTTTGATTTCGCCGTCCCTTTCGAAGTGCCTCCTTTTGCGGACCTCCCCCTCCGCCCCCTGCAGCTACGCCACTGTGCCACCTACAATTATATTTATTATTCCAATATAAGAGGAAAAACTTAAATTTATCAATTAGCTTTGCCAGCTTGTCTAGCAAGTCCCACGTGGTCTAGTGGTTAGGATACCTGGCTCTCACCCAGGAGGCCCGGGTTCGATTCCCGGCGTGGGAAGCTTCTTTTTCCTTTGCGATTTGTCTCAAGATATTAATATATTCATGTTCAGCTCCATGTGTAAATAATTGAATTTACGTTGTTTTTGTATTGATTTGGTCCTTCCTGTGTTCTAAGACATAATTCCAAAATTGTGTTTTTCGGACTCGGGGAGTCTGAAATATTGAGATCCATCAAAATCTCGATGTCGAAATTTTTTGTCAATCTCGATGCTTTCTATTTGTATGCGAGAAAATAAAACGAAAATTTACCCACTTATTGTTTGCATTACTGTTTAATAGACAGCTTTAATTCTTATTTTTTCCGAATATATGCTTTTCTTTCGGAACCTAAGGATTGTGGATTGGAGAATATTTAGCAGATAGCCGCAAGGAGTCGGTTTCGCATCCTCCCCCACCTTAATAACAGGACTTAAGATACAATGCATTTCATTGAACGCCCTCGGGAGTCGTCGCCCTCAGCAAGTTCTCCCACTACTCTAGTCTTGTGGTATGGTGAGAGCACCCCCCCCCCTTTTCGTTCTTTTTTACTTTCTTGTATACGGAAAGAGAGAAAATATTGTTATAGTAAAAAAATTCTACATCGAAATTGTTATGAATCTACCCGTTTTAGTCCTCCGAAGTCCGAAAAACATATTTTTGGAATTATGTCTGTCTGTCTGTGATCACGATAACTGAAAAGAACATTGAGCTAGACCAGAGGCTCCGAGATATTGCTTTGCTTACATTAAGAAATATATCCATTAAGCTGAATGGCTATGTTTGCTATGTCTGCATTCTTTTCTCAGCATGTTTTAGCCCAGCTAACATGCCGCTGGCCATAAAATGTACCGCGTCATTTTAATGTTGAAATCAAATGCACATTTTACAAGAGGAATAAGAAAGTGAAGATAGTGCCGACAACATGGAATGAGAGGTTACGTGGCATGGTCAGTTATTTGACTCCCTTAGGAACATTTATGTAGACAATGAACAGAAGAGGTCCAAGGTCACTGATAGAACACGGGTTAAATATCTTCCACAATATGAAGTTTAGAATTACGTTGTTAAGAGAACCATGAATATAAAATGATGCAAGATTCAATTGAAATCATATTCCCGGCAAACAAGCTGGTCTTCGAAGGCGTCTAATAGATCAATAAATATAGATAAAAGTCCTTTGCATAGAGGCTGATACAAGGCTTGCACCACTAAGACACGACAATTTCACCCCCCTCATGATGCTAATCTGTGGGATCTTTAATTACCCTGTATATAAATCGTTCCCTTCCTTTATTCTACTGTATCGCTGTGGCGCGATGCCCTGATGGTAAGGTTTCGGCGTCGTGACAGGGGAGTTCCAAGTTCGAATCCCGGTTCCACAAGTATCCGTCACGAATGTGGGCCTAGTGCGCGTCACACCTGACATCGAGGGTTACGTCCTCCCGTTGATGTGAAGTGGAAATTTGGACAATGGCTGCAGCATCAGGTGATAATCTCATCATCTGACCACAGGTCAAAATTAAGAGATCTCCCCCCAAATAGTCCTTGTATTACTTAAAAATAAACCATTAAAATTACTAAATTAAACCTGCTGTATCAACGCAAGTTCAATGAGTAGACTTACTGCTATGAAAGAAATCAAGAATACGTTATCTGTGGGACTTAAAAAGGGACTATCGATTTTATTTTCGAGTTGTTTTAAAAGGTCATTTAACTGCTTATTCTTCAAAGTCCCCCCCCCCCTTTAAGAGGATGTTTAAGATTTCGACTAGTCCATAATGTAGAAGTTAATGGTCTTCGTAGAAATGCAACTATTCAGCCAAACAACATATAACGTCAAGTCGAAATAAATAAACAAATAACTAAAACCCTTGAATAAAAACATTTAAGAGGGCGAAATTTAAATTTTCTTTGAATATAACGACGATTCAATTACTTAAAATTCATGTGTGTTTGTGAACACAATGTGTGTTTTTCATAGAAATTCTTCCGGGAAAGGAAAAATTATTCCATTATTATTCACAAGCAGAGTAAATCCATTCGAAACATGAAATTCTTTTGTATGATAATAGAATTCTAAATCCAAGGAGCATTCAAATGTAATTTTTCTTCTGCTGAGTCCGAGAGCATTTTTCGAATCCTGAAGCCAAAGAATAGAATTTCCTTTAAAATTACAGGTATTCGCGAATGAAATACCGGATATATAGCAAACGATTTTTCACTTTATTTTGAAAGATTCGATAAAGGTTATTTAAATTACAATTTTTTAAATCATTTCCTGAAAATGAGAATAAGAATCTGCTCCGCATATAAATTAAGTATATTTAAATAATTTATAGCATAATGTAGTTAAACTGTCATGGATTTTGTTTTAAACTGTTTACTGAACAACTCAAAATGTTGATTTGCAATACTGAACGTAAATATATATATATATATTTTTTTTTTCGAAATACATGTTGGTGCGTAATTTGTATCAGACTTTAAAGGTATAAAATTAAAGTTGATTAAAGAATAAGGTTTGAATAACTCAGTTATCTGTTTAAGAAAAACATTGATTTGTTCCATTTTGATGCCACACAAGGGTTATTTTGCGATGAATTTGGCAATTTTAAATTGTGGCTAGATGACGACGCCAGCACCGGTGTTGTCACCCCTGCTCCAAACTTCTAAACCACACTGGCGGTAGGGCGCTTGACCCAGGGCGGTAGGGCCCTTGACGGATTTAATGTCACCAAACCCGCTTACACGAGGGATCGTTGGTGAAATCTAGTCTCGAACCACGTGCCATTCTGGCTATGCCGTTTTAATAAAAGACATTTGTCTTAAATGTTAAGAAATATTTAATTGCTCTTTTAACCTCTTCTCTGGCAATGTCGTGCTTGATTCGAGCGTCGGATTACAGATTTTTTTATTTTTAAATCCGTAATCAAGTCAAAGTAGAAACTAATCTATACTTATAAAAGGCAATGTTTGTGTGTGTGTGTGCGCGCACGCTGTCCAGACGAATCTATTGCACTTACAGCCATGAAATTTGTCGCACAGGTAGTCGTAATGGTGACTCAATGCACCTCGAAGCCCGAATTTTAAAATTTAATCTAGAAAAATTTTTTATTTAGTGTTTTGTGTTGTTTTGGATCATTTTCGGCACGTTTACGGCTGTAGCATCTTTTCTAATGATCGTTGAAAAACAATCAATACAATATCGGATAGAACAAACAATTTTCTTTTCAGTGAAATTTGTTTTGAGCTTCAAATGTAATTTATGGAATTGTGAGAAATTTTTAAAAAATAGTCAGTTTTGAAATCGAAATATTATTTTGTTTTTAAATTTGCAGCATCCGACGTTCTAATTATACTATTATTTTGCATTTTGTCAGCTTATAACTGGAACGGTTCTGTCGGATTTAAAACAAGAACGGTTAAAATATCTTTTCCCGTGTTTCTTAATTAATTTTTTCCTGGTCATTTGAAAGATATTCTTCCTCTAGAGAGCTTCCTCCGGCGACACTTCTCCGGAACATTGCTGGCAATTTCAATGGCTGACGGGGCAGAGCGCAGGTGACGTCATAATCTTCAATTGAATGACGCCGATTATTATTTTCGGATTCGATTTTATATTTTGCTTGCTGTATAATAATCATTTTCACGTTGCTATTTTTTAATATTGTTTCAGATTAACGTCCTCTGTACTGTTTTTCTACAGTTGAAATGTCATTATAACGAAGAAAAATAAGCGGGAAAATCAATATTGTGTATCTTTTGTTTTCAAAACTTTTTCGAGTCATTGTGGGCGGTTTTTTTTTTTTTTTCATTTTGTTGAAATCCTGATTCCACGGGCAACGCCGTGCGTGTACTGCTAGTATGCACTAATACAAAATAACTTGGACAAGCTTAAGTATCTCAAACGTCCTTTACGTTCTTATACAGATTGAAATAGCAATAAATGTCCCTAAGATGTGCCATTTAACTAGAAGGCAAATAAAATTCGTACATTAAAGGGTTAATAAGTTTCATGACGCTAAAATTCGCAAAAACTGGAACACAGACAATTTTTGAATACTGCAAAAAATTTAAAATTTCTTGTGCAGTGCACTCCCGATTATCCGGGTTAATCACCGGGAGGGATGGCACGGAGAGTAGAAAAACACGGATAATCCGAAAACTCCTTTTTATTAAAGAAAAAATCAACATCAGTACAAAAATATAAAAGTTACTTACATTTGAAATGCTGTATAACATCAAACTAGGAATTTTCCTTTTAATATTTACTGCATAAAAAAAGTCTGCAACGCGTCTTTGCTTCTGCTGTTTGTTCATCTCTCGTCGTATATCGACACATATTTGGCGAATCGCAGTAATGTCACCGTAATCAAATCCTCTTTGTCCCATATAATCTAACAAAGTTTCCACAGATTGTAGAGCAACAGAATAAGAAATCGTATTTCCTTCATTTAGTACAGCTTCTGCATCAGTACTAGCTGATTCTCCCTTATCAAGTTCTTGAAGGATTTCTAATATTTATTTAACATTTAAAAACGTTTCGTTTTAGTTTCAAACCACTCATTTTTACCAATAGAAAATTTCACGCTACTAACTGACGATAAACAAGACGCAAAAACTAAAGGAACGCGTGCGAAAGTGAAAGAGGACGAAGAGGTTAAAGAATGACGTGTCAGGTAGAAGCGTGTTCGTACGAGAATGAGCTAGATGTTTCATTTCTCGGAAAATTAGGGGTTTAAGCGGTAGAGATCGCACGTGGAGGAAAAAACATAAAAAATCTATTTTTTAGCCGCTGCCATCACGGCTCACTAGTTTCACGGAATGAATCTCTCGATCGAGCATCGATTCTACATGCATGATAAGCGTGAAAATGTATCTCTTTAACTTTTTTGTGAGTCCGGAATGAGCACGGATAATCCGCAAACCGGATAATCCGCGCACGGATAATAGAGAGTATAGTGTAGTTACTTGTCTGAATTTGTGTGGCCATGTTAAACTAAAATCCAAACGCGTTTAAATGAAAGTTCCCCCCACATTCGTTCAAATATGTTAAACCGAAATCATGCTGTTTGAAAAAATTAAATAAATAAATTACGTTAGAATCAGACAAAAATTTATCGAAACAACCTTCGTAGGTGATATTCAACTTTCCTTTTATGTTAGTCACACAATTTCTAGTCAGTTTATCTTAGACAATCGGTGACTAACATGAAATGTCAAAATGACGCAATCAAGAAAGAATGTTTCCCTCCCATTTGATATACCTTCCTGGTACAGTTTGTGTCTTTCAAATGTGTTTCTGTTACAGTGTTGCTGAGCAACAGGAACCGTTGATTTACTCTTTAAATTGAAAGTAACAAGTTCTGGGCTTTCGTGCTTGGAGTAGGAAGTGCTATTTTACGTTACCTTTCAGTAGGGCACGAATGAACCTAAATAGACACGCATGCATAAAAACAATTGGTCTCGTAATTTTATTTAGTCAAAACTCTCAATATTGACCATTGCGATATAACTGCTAGTTACTGTAAATTTTTCTTCCCTAATTAAATTATTTAGGACAAAACTTCCTTATATTTTTCCACTCTCGATCTGTATTTTGTTCCAAAAATCTTCGCGGTCGCATTTTCAAACGAAAGGTTGTTCTGTAGCTCTAAAATCTATACTTATAAAAGGCAATGTTTGTGTGTGTGTGCGCGCGATGTCCAGACGAATCTATCGCACTTAGCCATGAAATGTTGCACACAGGTAGTCGTAATGGTGACTCAAAACACCTCGAAGCCCGAATTTTGAAATTTATTCTAGAAAATTTTTTATTTAATGTTTTGGGTCATTTTTGGCACGTTTACGGCCGTAGTATCTTTTCTAATGATCGTTGAAAAACAATCAATGCACCATCGGATAGAACAAACAATTTTCGTTCTAATGAAGTTTGTTTTGAATTTCTAACGTAATTTACTGAATTTTGAGAAATTTTTAAACAATAGTCGCTTTTTGCTAATATTTTTAATTTCTTCCATCCGACGTTCTAATGATGCTATCATTTTCATTTTTTTAGGTAATAACTGGAACATTTCTCCTTTATTTAAAACAAGAATGGTTAAAATATCTTTTATAGTTGAATTTTAATCATTTTTTTCTGATGTGTTAAAATATTTCCGCTCCATTATTTCCTCCGTGTTTCTTCGTAACTAAGGTCGCGGTGTTGTTTCCCAGCGTGCATTTCGTGGAAACCGCGTGACGTCATAATCCCTTCACTTTCAGCGCGATTTTGCAGTACGATCGTACCGTCTGTCGTCGCGTCGAGAGATCAAGCTTTTAATTTGTTTGTTTTTATACTTTTTGAAGACTGATGTCTTTAGTTACAGAAGACATGTTCATCCTGCGTGTACTTTCACTGAAACTGAAAAAAAAAGCAATATGACCTCAAGGAGCTATTTACATAATGTGGCTTCAAAGTTTAAACCTGAAGCTGAAGATTGTGGGCTTTTTTTTTTAAAAAATGATGAAATTCATGATGTCACGGACAACGCCGTGAAGGTACTGCCAGTTGGAAAATAAAGCATGAAGGAAATTTCTTTCTAATTCTGCACGTCACAGGTAAATTATCTTAAATAACAATTTTAACATTTTATTGGAGAGTCAAAATAGAAAAAAGGACGCAATATTACGACAACTAGCAGTTAGATCGCAGTCACATGACAAACATGTCATGTGACTGCGAGTTGAACTGTCTCCGCTTAAAGATGATAGGAGATATTACGTTAATAGAATCAATTCATGCCCACGTGATACCCGTCAAATAAGCCGCGACAATTTAATTTTGGAATCCACTAGACATTTTGCAAGAATAAAAAGTGTAAAGAATAAAGTAATGTCACAACACAGCGTTAGACAACGGATAAGTAGATATGAGATGACATGCGCAGTGATAGAGGGCTAGTTATGTTAGGTGGCGTGATAATTCTTTCACCCTGTCATCGTCAGTGGTGTAGTAAGAGTAAGCAACTTCCAAAACATGGTAGCAGAGAATTTTTCGTCCTTTAGTCATATCTATGTATTTAAAACAATTTGGCAAAACTAGATGATCATTACCCCCAGCCCCAACCATTGAACCGATTTCGACAATTTTTATTTCATACGGAAGCTTTTGACACCTACCCTCCATTTCCGAAAGATATCGAAAAAATACTCCACTGTACATTCTCTATGGGGGAAAACCTTAAGATTCCCCTAGTCCCAGCCACTGGACTGATTTTGACAATTTTTAACGTAGGACTACATTCTTCTCATTGGGGTCTCGGGAAAGAATTTGATTCACATCCAAAACGCCACAAAACTTGGTATGGGAGATCCTCTATATCTCGGTAACTACATATGTTAAAAACATACCAAATGACTTATTTTAGAGATAGAGGGTAACAACAGAAGTTACAAAAAAAAAAATGAAAATCGGAATTATAGTTCAGCGACTACTGAGTCGCAAAGTTGGGCAAAAATACGTATAAATTGGTGACACGATCCTCTATATCTCGGTAACTACATATGTTAAAAACATAACTAATGTCTTATTTTAGATATGAAGGGTAACAACAGAAGTTACAAAAAAAAAAAAAACTTACTTAAACTTAAAAACTTACGAGAAGCTTCGATAAACAAAAGAGTTCTACGCCTTTTTAGGAGGTTACGCTTAAAGGTTTTCTCCTTGGAATTTGATGCGGTGGTAATAAACTAACATAGTTAACATCACTATCTACTGCATCCATTTATTCAAGGTAACTTGTAAAATATGAACACCGCAAACAGGACTGCATATTCTAACTGGCTCGTCAGGATATAAGCGCTAAAGAAGTTAACTCATAGTAACTATAACAACTTTAATAACGTAACAAGATGAAATTAAAAGGTAAAATAAATTATATTTAAATTAACATATTGACAACAAAAAACATAACAGTGTTAAAAGAGAGAAGTTCCAGAAGGGAAGAGCGACGACAGATAATGTCCGAGCCTTTATATGACTCAATTCTTCTACGCATGGGCAGGAAGGTTGACTGCGTATGCAGGAATATGCCGTTGCCACACCTTTAACATCAGCGGCTGTTTGAAAAGACAGCCTCCCGCCATTTTTTATTTCATACGAAAGCTTATGACGCCTAGATATGTCATCAAGGGTCGCCTTCCCCCATCCACCCTCCATTTTCATATATCGCAAAATAAAACTTTGGCAGACTCCCTAAGCCTCTACAACCGCCAATTCGCCAATTTATTTCGCCAAGTTGTGAGCATAGCCCGGTCACGCATAGCCACAGGCCATTAATATTACGGGAGAACAACTGGTCACCGAAGGCAGCTAGTTTGGTTTTAAAAAGGAGTATGAGAGTACTCATGGAGTCGGCTGTGTCCATACCCTCCCGCCCCCCTCGTCGCAACGCCACTGAGCAGTTACTGCTCTCATGTACTGCAGCGTCACGTGAATTAACTCTATCGCGTTAAGGAGCTAATTAATTTCTGTCTATCTTAGAATGCACTGCTTTTCACAGTATGCTATTATGGAAACGTTGTAATTTCGTCTTATGACTCACCTTTCACGTAAAAACGGATACTTACAGCATTTTATTGGCTCAAGAATTACAACTCTAGCAGTAAAGTGTCTCTTTTATTAGTCCTTTTCTCTTTCTGAATGAATTTAGTCTTGCAGGCGTAAGATGATATTTCATTTTTCATTGTCGTTTCTGGGATTATGTCATCTTATTTCAGCAGGAATGAATCAAAAGGATGTCACTTTTTATACCTGATTTGAACGAAGACCTCTGATTATTATTATTATTATTATTATTTTTTATCCAGGAAATAGAAAGAGGGAGAATATTAACATTGAGATAGTAATGAATCTTTACGTTTTAGACTTCGCTGAGACTTAAAAAACCATGTTCGGAATTATGTGTGTCTGCGAACGCAATAATTCAAAAACAGAATATGCTTGCCGAAAGAAAATTGTATACAGTAAAACTTCGATTAACCAGGACTCTGACGGATAAACAAATAGATGGATAGAAGAAATCTCTTAATACACTTAATATGTGCAGTGGCATGATTTCACTGTTGGCTTTATATGAAAATGAAAATAAAATCCTTTATAGGTGATTAATACATAATGTTGCATTTAATTTTGTAAAATAATGAATATAAAAATAGTAATGTACAAAAATGTATTATTATTATTATTCGTTATTTTTTATTATTTAGACGATGACGGATTGCTGAAACTGACGGTTAAACAAGTGACGGTTAATCGAAGTTTTACTGTATAATCTTTTCGTAAAAATTTCTGCTTTCTATCAATTTTTGGAAGAAATCTATCTACGGAAAGATTGTTTGTCTGTCCGTCCTTGTGCATGTAAACCCGATAACTCAAAAACTCAACTAGCAATGTAAATGAAATTACTAATATAATAGTCTAGATGTGTCTCTCGGTAACGCTCTGACGTCACCAACAATAAAGTTTGCGCCATAGCACTGCGAGACGTTAAATAGTATTATTTCATTGTTCGAGTACCTAAATTTCAGCAATTTTCAATTTAAAAGAGTAATTGTCGTTCTAATTTCAAATTTAATAGCTCTAAAATAGTGAAATAAAATTTTCTATCGATTGATATAAAATTTATCTCGCTATGATCAATAGTTCCCGAGAAATTTTAAATTATATTAACCACATATTTCAAATTAATTTCCATTTTTTAATGGAAAGTTATAAATTACGTCAGTGGTATATCATACGCGTGATATAGTTTGGACGCGACGATGCATCTGATTATTTATTGCAATCGTGATGACATAATTTGATAATATTTTTTGGCAACGTTTCACAAGCAGAGAAATGCTTTGTACTGATTAGAATTTCAAAAAAGAATTCCTTTGAATTTTTAACTTTTGAATTACGTTGGACAAGCTGAGAATTTCATTGTTATTGAATTATAATAAAATTGTTAAACAACGAAAAATACTTCACACGGAATGTTGTTTACCAAGAGGTTTTTTGAATAAAGAAATATGTAAATAAAAAAATATATATTTCCTGTCATAAAACATATGTTTATTTTATTTGTTTTCAATCAATGTTAAACATTTCTCTCGCATATATATCTATTTAAACACGTCAAATTTGACGGGAAATCTCTAGAATGAAGAGGCAATTTGCACCCGTCATATCATGACGGGTGATCTTCTAGTTTAACAAGAATAAGCTTCTCCTGCGTAATATCAAATATACATCAAAACATTTGTCTTACTGTATTACTGTATTGTAGATTTGTATCAAATTTCAGACCAAATACATCAGAAGGTTCACTGTCCGTCGATTTGTCAATTTGTGTTTATGTAAACGCAATAACTCAAAAAAAAAAAAAAAAAAAAAAATGGATGAGTGAATGCTAGTATGATCTTTAACCCCTCAAATTTAAATCTAATTCAAATTTTGAACTAAATTCGTCAGAGGGTTCACTGTGGGTCTGTCTGTCTTTTTGTATGTTTATGAACGAGATAGCTCAAAAATAGAATAAACTAGGAATCTGAAAATTGTTATGTAGTTTTGACACCACAATTGTAGATCTTTTTCAAAATTTGGACCCACGCCGTCAATGGGGAGATGTCCTGCTCCAATATTCAATTCTCTCCACTCTACAAAGAAGCTGAGTATAAAACGTGTCATATTATTGTATTATACGTGTCTTATTATTATATACGTATATTAGAAAGTCGAGAGGAGAACACTCCTGTTGGTTTATCTGTATATAAGATAAAAGTACTCTATTCACGCCCAGACCTTTTGACTTACTGCGGCCAAATATGGCACAGTGATGGATTAAAGCAGGCAATTCACATGTAATCCAAGCTGGAATTTTTGGAACACTGGAAGGAAAAAGCAATTGTCAATATCAAATGATTCGAACCGATGGAATTCCAACGAAATCAAATTCCAGTACTTCATGCGCCGATTCCCATTTGATACCTCGAACTAGGCTAGTCGGTACATCAAAGGATTTGACTAGATTGGCACCTCGCTTCGAGGGTAGGAAATCGGAAATCCGCTGAGTGCGGGGGAATAGTGGGGATAGAAGAGCGGCGGTAGAGCAGTAGGGGGAGAGATCTTTGCTCCCCCCTAATGCCATCGCACTTTGAAGCCTCTAGTGAATGACGTGCCTGGATTTTTCGATTAAAATGGGTGGGGGGAAAACGAGCTTAGGAGAAATGACATGGCTGGCCTATGAGTGAATTGCCGGCTTAACATAAGAGGATCTAACGCTGTAAAAAATATTTTGAAATTCGAATTAGATTTTTATTGTTAAATGTAAAAGTCGGGTGTTTTTTGCCTATTTTCGCGAATTTTCTTTTTTCTCCATTATTATTTTACATATTCGCAAGAAGAAAAGTTATACTTCCGGTGCTTTAATTTATTAGTTCTTGCATGCTTTATTTTATTTATTTATTTCTCTTTATATATTACTATTTTTTAGCCTTATTAAAGGAAGTTGGTTGGAAGAAAAAGTTTTAATTTTTCTTTTACAAATGATTCGCATAGGAAACAAGAAAAAATGGTTTTCTTGCTTTTTTTTTTCTCTCTTTTTTTGTCTTCTGATGTTTTATTTTGCAATGTATATTTTTATTAACATTTTGTTCCTTCTAAAGATTTCTTTAAGTCTACATTTTTAATGAGCAACACCGGGAAAATTCTAAGCAGTATAATTGTTCATTGTAAAGATGTATTAGTTGTTATACAGTTTATTGTTTAAAAGTTTGAAATAAATGCTTTTTCTTTCCAAACTTCTCGCGTTTTCATTTAAACCATACTGTTACAAGGTAATAAAAAGGCTGAATTTGAAAGTTTTAATTCCTTAAGAAAGGTTTCAAAGAAGATTTACGTTTGTTGTGGAAAGTTATTGACAGAAAAAAAAAGACCCGGAATATGAAAACATATGGATCTCGAGCAACGCCGGGCTCTCAGCTAGTTTTATATAATCTTAAAAAGTTACCTTTTTATTATTCTAGAAATGACTTCAGAAATTAGTGGCGAGGGAATGGTTCATAGAACACTAACCTTATTCCCGCATCTTATGTAATTCACCTTCCTCCGGAAGTTTAAAAATATCGCCAGACACTCTATGCATTGTTTCGTGCAGGCTTTCATTTCATCTGCTCGCCATTTTTTGTTTCAATATTTCCTTTTCCTCTGACACCAGATGTTTTGTGTATCAAGTATTTTTTAATTTCCTCGTTTTCTGTGGAAGAAACGATTTTCTCTTCAATTAAATTTTTGGTTTTATACTTGTAATAGATGCTCTGCATTAAAATATAGCGTAAGAAATAAGTTTTATAGTGGATTCGAATCCATTAATTGTATTCATCTTATCGTTGCCATTCCGAACTCGAATTAGCTGATGTTAAAAAAAGACAATTAAAAATGAATCCTTGATTTACACGGTAGATTTATTCTTCGATAACGCTGTGTAAAATGAAATCATTCAAATGGAATTCACATTCTAATTTGATAATATATCGACTACCCAGTTCAAAAGGCCAACAATCAAGAAATATAATATTTAATAGACGCATTTTAAGAGAAAATGTGAAATTCCTTAAATGGTTTAAAACAGCAACAATTCCAAACAAAACTTACGAGTTTAGAGAGAGTCAATGAAACATTAAATACAATCAATGAAACATTAAATACAATCAATGAAACATTAAATACAATCAATGAAACATTAAATACAATCAATGAAACATTAATTAGACGCAGGTATGCCATTGGAAATTCCAAAAGGCAATTTGAAGTATCGCTGTTTCGTAAAATATTACCACAAAAAAATCTAATTCTGCCTTTTTTCAGTTTGGTAGTTGCATAACAATTCGCAGTGCGCAATGGGTTCCAGCTGATTCAATTTACGCAGCAAATTTCACAAACAGTTTTAATATTGAACTTTATAAAAAAGCTGCTGGTTTCCCGGTTGCATAACTGCACAAAATTCACCTTAAAGAATGAAATTTTCCAAAAATCACTCTTATTCATATTTTCAGTACTTTAGATAGAGTGGTACAGGTCAGTATTTTATTAATGTTTGTTATGTACTCTACTGTATAGTTTAAAAATTATTACAGGTCAGTACTTAATTAAAGTTTCTTATGTACTGTACCGCGCGACTTAAAATTAATTTCGATAAAAAGAAGTCAAAGAATATAAATATTGTATACGTTTTAAGATAAATTTCTCAATGTCTAACTTAACTGCAGGAAGCATAATTTCATGTGCACTCAACTGTATGAATGCACAACATTTTAAAATAAGCAAAACATTAACACAGGTCTAATCTATATATTTAAAATAATTGACAAAACCAGAGGACCAGTACCCCAGTCCCAACTACTGGACCGATTTCGATAATTTTTATTTCAAATGGAAGCTCACGACGTCTAGATTTGTCATCAATAGTCGCCTGTCACCCACCACTCTACATTTTCGAAAAATATCGCAAAACAAAACTTTGGCAGAGTTCTTAAGCCTCTACGACAGCTAATTCGCCATTCTATTTCGCCAAGTTGCAATGGCCTGTGGCTATTAATATTATTCGTCCATTAATATCATGGACGAACAGCTGGACGCCAAAGGCGGTTAGTTCTTACAAAAAATAATTTAAACTTAATTGAAACTGTTCATTTATAAATTATTACACTAATGTGAGAAAGTAGCGTAGGATAAAAGAATCAAAACTAACAGTTTTTAATTTTTTAAAAGTCTGATAATGGTTGCTTCTCTCTCTCTTGGTCCTCTTCCGCTGTACTATGTTCCGTCACTTAAGCAACTGTTAATTTATTCCTCACTTTTTTATGGAGATTATTTTTTTTAACTAGGCCGGAGTACAGATAGTTCAGAAGCTGGATAGTCAAGAATCTATTGAATATATTTACTTAGAAAATTTTAATAGAATGCCTCAGATCAAGATGCCTAAATAAAATCATTTTACTTATTTAATGTCCAAGACACAGACAGAAGTAAATTTTGTCTAAATTAAGTTATTCTGTTAATAAGTTATTAAGTATTCTGTTAGTGTTCACACCGAAATTCGTGCATACGATCCCATTTGATACCGACACTTTCAGTTCAGACAATAG
>BGPR01002202.1:0-15019 GCA_013235015.1 Araneus ventricosus | reverse complement strand
AAAAATGCATGTAAGAAGTTTGATAACTAATAAGAGAGGTTTTTTTTGTTGAGTGCGTGGAAATTTTCTTTCCAGAACACTCTTAAAGAATACAAGGGAAACAGCAAAAATCACTCACATTCGTGAATCCTCTTATCAAAACTAATTAATGTTTTAAAAAATGCATGTTAGAAGTTTGATAACTAATAAGAGAGCTTTTTGTGTTGAGCGCGGGGAAATGTACTTTTGAGAACACCATTAAAGAATGCAAGGGAAACAGCAAAAATCAGTCACATTCGTGAATCCTCTCATCAAAACTAATTAATGTTTTAAAAAATGCATGTAAGAAGTTTGATAACTAATAAGAGAGGTTTTTTTTTTTGTTCAGCGCGGTAAAATATTCTTTTCCTTAAAGAATGCAAGGGAAACAGCAAAAATCAGTAACATTCGTGAATCCTCTCATAAAAACTAATTAATGTTTAAAAAATGCATATAAGAAGTTTGATAACTAGTCTAATAAGAGAGTTTTTAAAAATTTTAACCACTTAACTTAAAAGCCCGAGAATACCCGTGCATCGAATTATCTCAATTTTAGTCTTATAAACTAAAATTGCATCATTAATTAGCTTTATAATTTGACAGAACAATTATGTAGGATCCATAAACATCTCAAGTATTCTATGCCTTCTTAGATGAATGAAAACGACAGCCCTTTCCAAAACAGGAGTCATCTTTTTAGATAGCAAAGAAAATTATTCACGTAAGTTGATAATGCGTGGTAGTACTTGCAGATTAATTTTTATGATTTTAAACAAATAATTTCGGAAAACTTTGTCGAGAGAAAAGAAGTCATGATTAAAAATTTAGTCTCTGTAAACCGAGGTTTCGATTAACCGAGGTGATTACGTTTCCAGTCCGGTCGGATATTCGAGGTTTTACTCTACTTCAGAGGTTTCCAATCTGTGGTACGAGTTCCCCTGGGGGGTATGCGAAGGACCATTTGGAGGTACGCGAGATCAGATTGTTAATGGAGGAAACAAGAAAACTCGAGGGATTAAAAAAGCTATAGAATTTTGTTTCACCAAGCGAGTACTTGCTATTTAATAACTATACGGCTTGAATTTCTGGTTATTACGAAGTGTAATTTTTAGTTATCCTTATAAGTTAAAACGAAATAATTACAATACTGGTTTCATTTTCTTTTGCGTTGAACTAATACTGTTTTATAAATGGAATAAAATGTAAAATCATAAATAAGTTCCGCAAATGTTATTAATTCGAGTCATTTCACTTATAAGATAACTTAACCTAAGCTTAAAATTATTGATAATAACTTATTTGCATAGATGAGTGGTTGGGGGGGGAGTTTAGAGTTATGATATGGGGCGAAAAAACAAAAAAGAATAATCAACAAAGGGTACATGATGGGAAAAAGGTTGAGAACCCCTGCTCTACTTAAAAGTGCCTAATAATTTCCACAAATTCGGGCTCTGTAGAACTTAATGCGTGATAATGCGACCTATCAATTTGAATGTTATAGCATTCATGCCATTTTGAATCACTATGATAATGAATGCTATAGCATTCATGTCCGCGAAAATGTTAAAAGGTCGTGAGCCGACAATTTTTAATAACCAATCAATATTGGTAAAATGATATGATAGAACGAGCTGACATTGTAAGCTATTATATCAGATCCATCCATCATTTTGATTGCTGTTACAAAATGCTGAATGTCGTATCATCTGCATCATTTACCGATGAAAGGAGATGTCATTCATTGCAATTATTTTCCACTTTTATGTTGAAACTATTATTTCATGCATTAGCGGATGTTTTATAAGAGTTATGAAACAACTTAAAGCACATTAGCATATCATTTGGAACGTTTGGTTTATTTTCACTTTAATTTTGCTGACGAAGAACATTACGGTGTCGGAGAGTGTGCAGTGTTAAAGAAGCTGGAAGATTTCTCCAAAAGCAAAGAATTATTGAAGAACTGGCAGATTACCAAAACTTTCTCCAACAATGTTTTATAACCATAATATACAAAGTGGTTATAATAAAAGAAAGTCTGTTCAGAGCGCAGTAGGATAAAAGTCAGAGCTAGTAAACGCTAATTCTCGGTGGTATTCATTTTAGAACATAAGGAAACGAATATCGTTAAAAAATATCGTAATGATAAACCATTTTCGTATAAAACTATATATACGCATCGTTTATATAAATATTTCTCTCGTGCGGCTCCCAAAACACGCGTTATTAGATATAGGATTTGGCAACATCTGTAGCAAACGATGGATCATGTGATTTCACTTTCCAAACGTAAACATGTTATTGAAGTTGGGAAGACAAGAGATTCAGAAATAAAAAAAAATGGCTATTAACTTTAGATAAAATAATTAGTTCTTTAGAAATGGCAAAAGCCTATATTATTTGGAATAACATTTTTTGAAAAAGAATGAATGTGAATTAAACATTTTTAAAATTTCTAAATCTGAATTTATTTTAATTACAAATATACAATAAAAAATAAGAATAAAGTATTTTTAAACCTGAAGCTTTTTTACCTCTTGGTGAACTTTTTAACGGTTGGCGAAATTATGGCAAGCTTGGCAGCAAATCCATTAAGCTCAACCATAAATGCTTTTTGATAGGACGCACAGTGTCCTCATTGTAGCGAACGAAGCGAGCAGGGTTTGCATAGAAAACTTGGGAGGATTGCTGCGTAATCCTTCTGGGGATTGGCGAGCGTTAGTGAGCAGGGGGTAGAGCGCTCAATCAGTTTATATTTTTAATAAAACTGAGCTTGAAAGTAAATTTAATAGAATTAATAGCATTCAGTACCTTAAAGATATTCTACAGGAGCTTAGACATTCTTGAAATAGAGTAAAATTATTCAATTACCTATAGATGGGAAATTAAACGTGCTTTTACTAACAGCTCTGTTTCAACGGTATTATGTCGTACTCTTCACTTTGCAGAATGTTTACAAAATTGTAATATAGTACATATGTTTAAGTCAGTAGCATGCAAGAGTAAATGACTCCTGGACAATCTTTTTTTTTTCGTCCTATTGGTCACATTTCACTTTAAAAAGCGATAATATTTAGTCTTATTCTTGAAACTTTTTAGTGGAATGAACTGCAGAGTTTGAGATTTACTTATACAAAGCTACTTCCTATATTAAATCTTAACAGTACTTCTTCGGCGTTAAGTAGGATTTTTGACGTAGATTTACGTCTCTCCATAGTGGTCTAATGGTGTGTCGGGAAACGAAAAAATTATGATGCCTTTCACGCTGAAGTTAAGCGCTTATAGCTCCGCAACCAAATAATATAGAGAGTTGTTTTAGTTTCATTTAACAGAGAAAGTTGGACATAGAAGATTGCAAAAAGAATTTTAGAATTTGGAATTACGGTTTAGTCACAGTCGAGCTACATTGGTAAAAATCACGAAAAATTTTGATGACTTCACAGCGACCGATTCGCGCGCACGCAGACTAAGAAATTCATTAAAAATATTTAGTCTTATTCTTGAAAATTTTTAGCGTATGAACTGCAGAGTTTGAAAATTTACTTATGCAATGGTACTTTCTATATTAAATCTGAACAACACTTCTTCGGCGTTAAGTAGGATTTCTTTTAAGACACCTTGTCTAAAAGTAAGAAGTTCCTTTGTTTAAGTTTGGAGTCATGTTTTTTATTAACTCCGCAATTGCAACAGTGTTTGATTTACGGAGTGCCGCTTGAGAAATTGTTCTCTGCTCCTACGCATCGGAATTTGAATATTTGAAATTTAATTTCCAGTCTGAAGAAAGCAGGGAAATATTTTCATCGATATTTTGTAATCATTATTGCTTAATAATATCTAATTAATACTTCATTTTATTCAAAGCGAGAAGGAACACGAGCTCATTAAAAATCTGGCTCGTGGCTTTATTTTTTTTTTCATGAATTATTTTTTCCCATTACCGGTGTGAGGATAAAAAAAAAAGGTTTGCTTTTATTTGAAATGTTTAAATATCATTATAAAATAATTTGCTTTGTTGCCATGGTGATAGCCCTACTCAATTATTTTCATCGTCATTTGTTATCAAATTTGAATTTTTACAATGGCATCATCATTTTTATTCTCTATAATTCAATACGCTCATTTTTCTGGATTCTTTCTTGGTAAGTTTTATTTCAAAATTTACTTTTCTAACATAGAATTAGTGATAATTTATTCTTTATTCTTCAAAATTTTCACTGTTAAACTCGCAGATAATCACTAAAAATTTAAACTGTTAAACTATTTTATTAGAAGTTTATAGTCAGCGTGTATGAACGATGATTTAAATAATTTGCTTTGATAAGCCATGTGTTCAAACTTACACTACGCACTGTTATATATTTATACGATTCATTATTTTGCCTTTTTAAATGAATTTTAAATAATGATTTTTAATGATTAATTAATAGAGTAGTTTATTTATAACATTTTTTTGGCTTTAACTAGAAGAGTTTAAAATAAAGAAATTATAATTTAAGTTGCTAAACTTTTGAGTTAATTAATTTTAATTAAAAATTATTTTTCTTGTATCCTTTACACTCATTTATGAAGATTTACTCAAAATAAAAAAATAGCGTAGTGTAGGATTAAATATTGATTAAATATAAACTGTAATTCAGCATTTGTTGCTATACTTAACTTGTATTGAAATATTTTTAAAGTATAAAAAACACGTCAAAAAAGTCGTCAAACATTTTAAAAGGCTTATCAAAGAAATGTTCGTTTCTAGCATTGCTTGAGTTGTATTGTGAATGAACCCACGAACAGGAAATAATTAATTCTAAAATTTCAGAGTTTCCTGCTCGAAATGCACGATTTTTATGATTTGTGATTAGATGATTCAATATTTTCACTTCATTTCTTTTGAAGTTCTTTATCTTAATAGGAAACAACCTGTTAAATTTGACCTTTGAAAATAAATATAAAAGTTTAATTTTATTCATGGTATATCATAGTGCTTTTGTAACAGAATCAGTTTTGCGATGAAAATTGCTAATTATAAAGGAAAGATTGATATTTTTTAAATGTTTTATATGGTTTTTAAAATCTTAAGTTGCATACTTATTGATTTTGCTGTTACAATCAGAGCCATTCCTGGGTTGTTGACTGTCATTTGAATGAATGGATAATCCTCCCCATTCTTTAACAGTATCATAAAGAATATCTTAGAAGCATAAATTTAGATAATATTTTGTTAATTAATAGTAATTGATTAGGGAATTGACGAATTTAACTTTCACTGGTTTGTCACACTCTTTCCAAAACTGATGTGAAACGTCACATTAACATTGCACTAAAATAGACTGATTTCTTTAACTATGTATGTATGATATGAAAACTATAGAAACCAGATACGAGAACTATAATTCTTACGTAAAATCTTATTGTTCTTGGACGTTTATTTTTATTTTTTCGATTTAACTTAACGAATTTGTGGAAACAACATCAACTATAACCGAATTTACCTGTTAAATTGTTATTCTAAAAATCCAATAATGGAAACAATTCTTGGTTATTTTTCACTTTGTTTCAAAATTTATGATATAAATATAATGAAAGATATACAACCATCATAGGGCTGAACACCTCCTGTGCCACGATCCGGAACGACCTTGGTTATAATCCTTTTGTGCACTGAAGGATATCAATAAACGGTAATTTCAATTTCATAATAAATTTATTTTATCTCACTCATATTAACAGGTTTATTGGAATCATTTGAACTCTTATTATTTGTATCATGAAATTGTTAATAAGAATTACGTATATTAATTTATCTTTAAAAATAAACTAATTAAAAGCTAATTGTTAGAATTAATATTAAACCCTAATAACATTTCAGCTATATGGCTTTACTCTTTTACTTAAAACAGAAGTAAAATAAATATATGGATAATACCATGCTACTTTTTGCGGTGTCACCTCGAGTACGGAAATAAGTTTACATTTGAGTACTGGATTCTTGGGTGTAGAGTGTGGTATGTTGAGTGTATTGGTTAACGGTCACTTTTCCCAAACACGTGTGGTTTCTCTTTAACAGAGGGTTAACCGCGTGAGATGTCCCGTAATGAGACTTAATTTGCATGTAGTACAGAACCTGCCTTTACGATGCCATCAAATAGATCATTCCTTCGGTACAGAAAAATATGTGCATAGAGCGGGATCTTTTAAGCTGGACATTCACGAGAAGGCTAAGCTAGGCCATTTGTCCCAAGACCGGGTTTTTTCCCACCCATTTTAGTCAAAAAATTAGACAAAGCATTCACGGATGTTCCAATGTTTGTTTTGAGACAAGGTTCAAAGTCGCAGAAGTCCTCCCATCCATCTTATCTTTCCCCGAATTTCGAATTTCATTTCTAATCTCGACACGAGGTTCCAGTCTAAGCAGAACTATTGTTTTCCCGCTAGCCTCGCATCGAGGTCCCAAATTGGAATCGGCGGATGGAGTTTGGATTTTGAGTTCTTTTGAATTCGACCACTTCGAATCCATTTGCTCGAAATTTCATAGGTTTTCGACCTTGACGATAGGTTTTCCTTCTCGTGTTGCAAAAATTCCAGTTTGGAACAGAGGTGAATGGCCCGCTTTACGGATTATTATTCCACACTCGCACGTGGATGGGAAGTCCATAGTTATGCGCTGTTGACAAAGAATCAAACACCAGACTGTCTCGTCTGATTGAGAATGTCTGGTCATTTTACATTGACAATAAGATATCATGAGCCTGCACAGAGCTGTCTTATCCAATGGGGTAATTGGATTACAGTCTAGGGGTGCCATTGATCCAAAGGCGCTACAAATTTACTCTACCGATTTTTTTTTTAAATTTAAGGGGACTTATTACCTTCTCAACGTTATTATTGAAAATGTTTTGATAGTAGTGAAAATTAACAATCATATGAAATCGTCTTGAAGAGAAGAATTGCACGTTGATCATCTTGTTTAGTTGAAATTTAAATTTTTTAAAGAAAAATTCAATTTTTCAAAATCCCTACTACTTTTTCAAATATGAATATTTTATGCTTCAAATTTTATTTGTAGGTTCACTGAAATATATTACACGAAACTGTGCATGGATTTTATGGTGTATATAATATTCGCTTAAACATGGATATTTTACTGAATTATATGGTGAAAAATGAGGAAATTTAACCGTACCTCATTTTATATATCATGCACATAAAAAAAACTAAGCATCCGAATGCTTATTGCATACAAAGTTTTAACATATATATAACGATAAACGTATACAAAAAAAATTGAAAGCTCTATATTAAAAAGCAAAAAAGCCTTAGCATTTTAAAAACATGAAGGTGAAGAAAAGTCCGACATGGAGAAAAAGCCATTTAAAGTTGCAATTTTCGCATGTTTTTCATTAGTCATTGTAAATTAAAATCTAAATAAGATCTGAAATATTAATAGTACTAATTTGAAATTTTGATACATTAAGTAGAACGATAAGAGCAACGAAATAAGCCCATAAAATGAAAATTGTTAATTTGGCCATTTTGGAGGTAATGTGTCCCCTTAAACCAGAAAATTGTTAATTTGGCCATTTTGGAGGTAATGTGTCCCCTTAAACCAGAAAATTATTAATTTTTATTTTAAATATGAAAAGGCTACAATTTTACCAAATGGTAAGGCGTTAACCAGAGAATAGACGACTTTTTTCTTTGCTCCTCAATTATTTTATTATAATAAATGGATAGGTATTTTCTTTGGACCATAGGCGCTCAGAGTTATAGTTACGGCTCTGATGGGGTGCCAAATAACTCTAGATCAGGGCGTTCAATTTGCTAAGACAGCCCAGAGGCTGCATATGAGGGAAATTCGTAATATTCTAAGCAGTGGCGAATCCGGTTGAGAGGCTATCGGCTGCAGCCCTCCCCCAGGGATAGACCAGAATTCTTTATTTTATTTAAAATCACTACATCTGTTTTTTCTTAATCTCCCTTTAAGAAAAGTGAAAACATTTCTTCCTGCTTTTGACACGCTCGAAAATTTTCCCACTTTTGTAGTCATTCCACTCGTATTTGCAGCGTTGACGCGATCAAAAACATGTTTTTGCTAGTTATTACATTGTGTTTTTTGTTAAATTTATCGAAAGTATTACTTATCGAAAGTATTGTAGTGTTCTTTATGATTCTTATCGTCAGGTGAGTAAAGTCTGTAAAGTTAAAGTGTTTTGGTTTAGATAAGCCATAAGATTTGACATTCGTCACGACGATACAAAACTTTTTATACCTCAGCCCCCAATCTCCAGACCCAAATCCTGGGTTCGACACTGATTCTAAGGAACTACGATACTGAACTGCCATTGTGCGCCAAAATAGGGAGACCATTTTTTATGTGTAGCAAAATTTGAGGAGAGGTGTTCTTCAGAAACTTGCCATTTTTTTGAAATTTAATATATATTATTTTCAATGCCTACCATCTATTTATATGCTAACAAAGACACAATCTGCGACTTTTTATTCGGATAAGGATCAAAATATTGAGAACTGGAACTGTCCCGGCAAATCCGAGAATTTTGATCTTTGTACAAAGTGATTCATCTTAGAGAAATAAACATCCTTGAAAACAAACGATACTTCAAAAGAGAATGACTGAACAATTTATTTACACTTCTACGCCCAATAACTGCGCTTTTGTTAGTACTTTGAAATTCTCTACTCTTTTTACTTTCTCATATACGAAGTATACAAAGAGAAAGTATTGTAATCGTCAAAAAATTCGAACTCGAGATTTTGACGAATCTCCACGTTTTAGACCTCCCTAAGTCCGAAAAACACAATTTTGGAATTATGTCTGTCTGTGAATACGATAACTCGAAAACTATTAGAGATACAGGGATGAACATTGGAATGTGATCTTTACACGTAATTTGTAGGTTTCTATCAAATTTTGGACAAAATCCGTCCACGGGAAGTCTGTCTGTCTGTCTGTATGTCCGAAGTCACGCGAACGCTATAATTCAAAAACTTGAATAGCCAGATAGATAAAATTTCGTACACAGTTTCATCGTCATGAATGTAGGTCCGTATAAAATTTTGGCCAAATACGTCAACGGGTTGACTGTCTGTCGGTCTGTATAATCGCATAAATGTTAAGCCTTCGTTTCAAAACCATCTCCACGCGCATGCCTACTTAGCTATCCCTGGTACCAAGCGGGAGGATTACGTCACTTGTCCTTGAGACGGAGTTAGTGATGGATATGTTTTATCTCCTGTTTTGTTTTCGCTCGCTCGTATAATAGTGGATCTTCCTGGAGTGTGATGCAAAATAAATTTTGCTAAGTTTTAATACATAGGCATCTCTTTTAATATGATTCTTCACTTAAATATTTTACAATCACTATAATCTGCAATGAAAAACCTTCTGATATTCGCTGCATTCTGGATTACAGTAGGTTCGATTTTTTTTATCCACGCAAGGGGAGGGGAAATGACTAATTTTTGAGCAGTATACGAGAAAGTTTAGGGGAGGCCACTCCCACTGGTTACTTTCTCGTATACGAAGTATACAAAGAGAAAGTATTATAATCGTCAAAAAATTCGAACTCGAGATTTTGACGAATCTCCACGATTTAGACCTCCCCGAGTCCGAAAAACACAATTTTGGAATTATGTCTGTCTGTCTGTGAACACGATAACTCGAAAACTAATAGAGCTACGGGGATAAAATTTGGTATGTGATCTTTACACATAATTTGCAGTTTTGTATCAAATTTAGACAAAATCCGCCCATTGAAAGTTGGTATATCTGTCCGTGTGATGTGAACACGATACCTCAAAAACTTGAATAGTTAGATAGATAAAAATTTGGTACACATTTTTATCATCAGGAATGTAGGTCCGTATCAAATTTTGGATCAAATCCGTCAAAGGGTCGACTGTCTGTCGGTCTGTATAATCGCATACTTTTGAACACAATAACTCCTAAACCCTATGATTTAGATAAACAAAAATTGGTGTGAGGTCTGCTAGCATTAGTTGTAGGTCCGTTTCAATTTTTTTTTTTTGTTTCTATCGGTCCATAAAGAAGCGTTCAAATTGCATATTTGGTTTTCTCCCCATTCTACGAAGGCCGCAGTGGCTTTGGGGCCAGAGGGTTCCAGGTTCGAAATCCGATTCAACCGAAGATCCGCTGTGTATGGGGCCTGTTGCACGTTAAACCATGAGTAGTGGCCAATCGTCCTCCAGTTGGTGTGGCGTAGATGTTTGGATAGGGGGGTGCCAACTCAGGTGTCGTCCTCGTCTCTGACCGTGGTTCAAAATTACGAGGTCCATCCCAAAATAGCCCTCGTGTTGCTTCAAAATGGGACGTTAACATAACTAAACTAAACTAACTAACCCCATTCTACGACGCAAAAAAAAAAAGAGGCTCGAACGCTGAAGTGTTTTCTCCACCTTAGTGAATACCGCACATTCGAAAAAAATTGAACTCGAGATTTTGACGAATCTCCATGTTTTGGACCTCCCTGAGTCCGAAAACACAATTTTGGGATTATGTCTGTCTGTGAACACGATAACTCAAAAACTAATAGAGCTAGAAGGATGAAATTTGGTATGTGATCTTTGCACATAATGTTAAGGTTTCTATCAAAGTTTGGACAAAATCCGTCCAGGGGAAGTTTGTCTATCTGTCCGTATTCATCTGAACACAGTAGCCCAAAAACTTAAATAAATAGATTGATAAAATTTGGTCCACATTTTTATCATCAATAATCTAGGTCCGTATCAAATTTTGAACTAAATCCGTCAAAAGGTTGACTATCTGTCGGTCTGTATAATAGCATACTTCTGAAAACGATAACTTCTAAAAGAAATAACTTAGATAAATGAAATTTCGTATGTTGTCTTGAAATCCGAATTGTAGAATTGTCTCCAATTTTCTTTTATATCGGTTTAAAAAAAGGCGTTGAAATCGCATATTCGATTTCCCCCCCCCCGGGTGTTGGGGGGGGGAAAAAAAAAAAAAATATGGCGCGAGCGCTGGAGCGTTTTCTCCGGGAATACCGCACATTTCTGGCGAGGCTGTGTATTTTTTCCTCAGCCGTGTTAGTCCTATGCGAGTAAGTTTCGGATAGGCCACTCCCGCTGGTTTTTCCGAATGACAGGTGATTTTGAGGAGGAAGAATTCATCACGTTCCTTTTAACTAATTACTTGACTTTGATAACTAGACTCTAAACCTCTTAAATTTAGAATTTAAAGAAAAATTAGAAATTAAGAAATTAAAAAAAAATTCAGTAAGTAATTTTTAAAAAAATTAAATGTAGGTAAACTCTTTATAAGTTATTAAAAATTAGTGACTGCCAGGGAAGTCTCTATACCTGACATTCTGTTTTAATCGGCATCGGTTTTCAATTGATTAAAAATTAAAAATCGAAAAGTGTACTCTATAAGTTTCACTATCGTTAGGTGAGCCGATTATTAGATTAATGTTCGTTACGCTTACGCTTCTGCAGCAAATTCTTCGATGTCAGGACGCCTCAATGTTCATGAATGGTTGATTGCTGATGGACAGTGAAGTGACGAACGATGAAATGGTAAGGCTCGTAAACAATGACAGGCACGAGCTTGAAGATCAGTCAAGTGATTTCAATGATGTTAAAATGACTTATAGAGATGGACAACATGCTGTTGAAGCAGCCTTGAAATGATCAGAACAGGAGAGGAAACCTCAGGTACTGATATGATGCTTTTCATGAGAAGACATGATACAGCATCTAGAAAACACCGTTCTGTAGGAAAGTAACTTACGAGCACAAAACTTAAATTTTTTAACTGTAATAATTTGAATATGTATTGTTTTACATTTTAACGTAGGATTACGTTCCTCCCCATTGAAGTCTCAGGAAGGAATCTGATTCACACGCCAAAACGCCACAAGAAACGTTGTATGAGAGTTCCTCTATATCTCGGTAACTACATATGTCAAAAACATAACTAATGCCTTCTTTTAGAGATAAAGGGTAACAACAGAAGTTACAAAAAAAAAATGAAAATCGGAATTGTAGTTCAGCGACTACTGAGTCGTAAAGTTGGGCAAAAATACGCATGAATTAAATTATGTATGTTACTTTTCATATAATCGACCGACCCTACACAGAATTGCAACATATCCACGCACGATTGAAGAATTCAAAACAATCTAGACCGATCAATCTAAACGATCCTCTATATCTCTGTAACTACGTATGTTAAAAACATAACTTATGTCTTATTTTAGAGGTAAAGGGTAACAACAGAAGTTACAAAAGAAAAACTGAATATCGGAAAAGAGTCACACTATTCAATTCGTCCTACGCCTTTAACATCAGCGGCTGTTTCAAAAAGACAGCCTCCAGTCATTTTTTTTTATGAAGATAAGTCCAAATGGTTAGTTTTCTTGTTATTAAACTTCTCTTTATAACTGAAAATACAATATATCGAGAAATATATGATTTAAAGGCATGGTGCAGAGAATTTATTGTGCATAAAAAGTGTTACATCTGTCTGTTTCCGAATTAAGTGGAAATTTTCTTTTATCCGACATCGACAATCCCCGTTAATGTCGGATAACTTCAACTCAACTGTACTTATGTCCAAAAAAAAAGGGTCTATGAGTCAAAATTTAGGGTTATTCCGGCTAATCTAGGATATCTGGTCACTTTAGTTAATACAATAGGTGAATAACTTTAATTTTGTAACAAAATTTTGATTTTGAAAAGCTATTTACAATTTTATTTTGTGGCACCCCTGAAAAATGAACAATTGAGAATGTCGCACTAGATGAAATTTTTTGTATACTAATATGCATAAAAAATTCTACAGGATTACCCGCACTTTACTAGTTGATAAGAGTTTAAAATTGAAAAATTACAACTTTGATCAATTTTTCACCTTTTGAATGTGCGTTATAACTTTAAAGCTAAAGGGATGAGATTTCCAGAATATTAACCCGGAATTATCTACATCAGAGGTTCCCAACCTTTTTTCCCTCGCGTACCCCTTAATTTTTATTTTTGTTTTCGCGTACCCCCTACTATCATATCCACCCCCCTCTCAACCATCCGTTTATGCAAAGAAGCTTTTTTCAATAATTTTAAGATTATTTTAAGTTGGCTTAAAAGTGAAATGACTCGAATTAATAACATTTGCAGAAATTTTCTGTTTTTATATTTTATTCCATTTTTGCAATAGTATCAGTTCAACGACAAAGCAAAGGCAACCAGTATTGAAATTATTTCGTTTCAACTTATAAGGATAGCTAAAATTACACTTCGTAATAACCAACTGGCATAGTTATTAAATAGGAAATATTCACTTGGAGATACAAAAATTCTCTAACTGTCTTAACCCCTTATGTTTTCTTGTTTACCCATTAACAACTTTTATTTTGCATACCCCCAAATGGTACGAATATCACAAGTTGGGAACCTCTACTCTAAATATTGAGGTTAGAAGGGAGACCAAGCAATAACCAGCGGGAGTGTTCTCCCCTAAACTTTCTCGTATACTTCCCCAAAAAGGTGCCGTTTCCCCTTCCCCCGCGTGGCTAAAAAAATTCGAACCTATTGTTACCCAGAATCCAATGACTATCAGAAGGTTTTTCATTATAGCGATTGAAAAATATCTAGGCAAAGAATGAAATTCAAAGAGATGCGAAACGATTTTCCTCTCTTACCGCCTCAAGGACAAACTGACGTAATTCGCTACTCCGTAATGAAATTCCTCTCCGTTCTTCCAGTACGCATGCGCGTGGAGATAACGGATTCTCTTCAAAAGTAAATTATACGGACCGACAGATAGTCAACCCTTTGACGGATTTCGCCCAAAATTTTATACGGACCTACAGTCATGACGATAAAACCGTGTACGAAATTTTATCCATCTAGCTATTCAAGGTTTTGAGTTATTGTGTTCACATGACCGCGGACATACAGACAGACAGACTTCCCTTTGACGGATTTTGTCCAAAATTTGATAGAAACCTACAAATTATGTTTAAAGACCACATGCCAAATTCCATCCCCATAGCTCTAATAGTTTTCGAGTTATCGTGTTCACAGACAGACAGACATAATTCTAAAATTGTGTTTTTCGGACTCAGGGAAGTCTAAAACGTGGAGATTCGTCAAAATCTCGAGTTCGAATTTTTGACGATTACAATACTTTCTCTTTGTATACTTCGTATACGAGAAAGTAAAAAAGAATGAAAGAAAACCGGATTTAGTCGCTTTATTAAATCTACTTTTATTTCCATGAATAAATTTAAGATACAAAATTTTCACGTAGAGAATTCTCTAATCTAAATTCAGAATTTTTTTTTTAAAAAAGATGAATCGTATTTTTGAGAGCGAATTCTATACTGAGTACGAACTAAATTATCACAGTACAAAGTGGCAATTATTATCGAAAAGTGCTGCGAATATAAAACAGGCAATTAAATCCGACGCGTCGTTATCAATACAGGAACTTCAAAGGAATTCTCTTAGAACTAGAGGATGACGAAGCAGTAACTTAAGATAGCTTTTTCATTTCCTTAAGAAAATTGAGAAAGCACTTGTATATGATAGTAAAATTGGGACATATGTAGAGTACGTATTTTTACTACTCTTCGATAAAGTTGATGGAAAAAATGCCATTTAGCTAAAAATAACTAGGATTGCAATCATTTAATAGTCTGAATGGAACTATTTATTTTCAAATGAAAAAAAGGCTTATCTATGTTCAGATAAAACTAATTGCTGTAAATCCTGCAGTAAAATTTTTCATCTAAGTTCGCATTTATCTCAAACGAAAACTTAGC
The DNA here is from genome assembly GCA_013235015.1 of Araneus ventricosus. Classification (NCBI taxonomy): domain Eukaryota; kingdom Metazoa; phylum Arthropoda; class Arachnida; order Araneae; family Araneidae; genus Araneus; species Araneus ventricosus. The sequence goes on along the minus strand of BGPR01002202.1, from coordinate 194 downwards.
CATCAGGTTAGTCTACAATATCCGTTTCATTAGAGCAATGGTTATTTTATTTTCCAGACAAACACTTAACATTACATTTTTTCTTTATTGGTGAAAATAAAGGTATGGGAAAGGTGTTTGCTTTTTATATATTGACTAAAAGCAACTAGCTTTGAATTAATCACAAAAAAGATTTAACTTTAGAAGCAAAAACT
>BGPR01002201.1:115570-190173 GCA_013235015.1 Araneus ventricosus | reverse complement strand
ATTTCAGAATCTTATTTTGAAAGTTCAGCGTGTAATTCTTTCTGAAAGCATTTGAAGCTTCCCGCAGGCGAAATCAATTCATCACTGTCAGCCATGAATAGCAGACGTTTCCCCTCCCCGAGGAAACCCTTGTGGGAACTTCGCTTTACTACCCAAACCCCTAGTTTGACCCTTGCCCGCCCGAAAATCCGCCTGGCTCGTATAGAACCTACCAAGCCGGCTGGGGCGGGTGTCGTAGTGAGAGTGTTATGCATATTTTTATGTACGTATGTATCTATATAATATTATTATATAAAAAGATATAATATGTTACAGATATATTGTAACAGATAGCAGCTATTTTGAAATATAAACTTTCTTTCATAAAAATAAAACTAACACATTCAACCACTTATTGCAATTATGTACTTTTTCAAACTGCTATAATATTCTAAACTATTCTTTCTAAGAACAATGTGTAAGACTATTTTTATAGGAAATTTAATTTAGTTTAATTTTTTACATATATGTTTTTCGCTAAGATCCACAGTTTTCGAAATATTTAAGAAAAACTGAGAAATCCCCCATTTCAACCTCTGTACCCCTGAGCACCCTCCACCAGCGGGCACTTTTAGTTTGCCGTTTAAGGTACTCTCCCCAACAAATGTGCCGAATTTCAAAACTACAACTTTTAAAAAAAATTTACAATTCGTTGACTGGACTACGAGTAGAAGGAAACTTGTGAAGAGGAACAGATGTGAGGGGAGGAAGGAAGCATAATTGTTCCTCAAATGGGTTTGTTAACTCCTCTCCGACACATGCAATACTACCCTTGTATAATTATTATATAGCAATGAGGTTATTATGAGGTTTGTTGATTCAGGACTTTTATAATCGATTTTACCATTACAATAAGGAATTTTAGAAATATTAACTTTTAAATCCCCCTGTATCTTCTAACATATTGATGCTACAATGACAAAGTAGGACTTTGTTCGTAAGAAATTTTATGTAGTTTAATTTCGTAATTGAGTGTTTTTTGATAGAACCAATAGTTTTCGAGATATTTAAGAAAAACGGAAAACACGCCTTTATACCCCCTGTACCCCCCGCGCAACTCCCACCGGCGGGGACTTTTCGTTTGTCGTTTAGGACACTACCCCCAACATCAGGGCCAAATTTCAAAACTACACCATTTTCTTTTTCTAGTTTTCCTTCGTTGACTGGACTAAAAGACCAAGTGCTCTGTTCTGTAGTAACCTACGCTACAGTACGTTAACCACGTATTAGTGTATTTAAAACGGGGGAAACTAATCCTGTAAATTGACAAAAATCTAGAAGTACATTTTGCTTAAAAAAATGAATATCAGATATAAATTTATTTCTTAATTTTCTCTGGGGGTTCACGTGCTCAGGTGCACGAATAGAGGAGCCGCCACTTCTTTTCTTTGTAAAATAAAATTTAATTATTTTTATAATACAAACAGTATTATGTTTACAGTTTTTATTTTTATTGATAAATATATACTTCCCGCCTTCGCCGACCAGCTTGTTCGCTTAGAATAAGATTTCAATTGAATCTTGTATCATATTACATTCATGATTTTCTTAACAACGAGATTTAAAACTTTAGATTGTGGTAGATATTTAAACCATTTTTTTTCAGTAGCTTGCCTCTATTTTGATCACTGTTTGCATAAATGCCCCTAATGGAGTTAAATAACTGACCACATCATGTAATATTAAACTGCACGTTGTAGGTGTTGTCTTCACTTTCTGATTCCTCTTGCAAAATATGCATTTGATTTCAACATTAAAATGGCCCAAAACATTTAATAGCCAGCGAAATGTTTGTAGAATAGAAACTTGATTAAAAAAGAATGAAAACATAGCAGCCACTATCATTCAGCTTTCTGGATATATTTCTTGATATACCTAGTATCTCAGAGAAATATCCTTTACAGATTCGGCAAAAATCTTGATGAAATAAAATATGAAAGCAAAATGTATTAGGATCCTATCTCAGGTTACAAAAATGAAAGAGAAATATGCAATTAAATAAAAGTTTTAAACAATGAAAAGGTTTGAGTTGTGTTGCAACAATGAAATGTAGTGTTGTAAATTATACCAAAAAATATTTTTTAAATTTATTAAAATTCGAGAAAACATTGTATAGACATTGCATTGATCATTAAAAAGGTAATTGTATGCACTTTCAGATGGTGCAAAAATTATTTTTGTGCTGTAATATTTTCGGAAGTTATTAAGGAAAAACGCCGAAATTTAGTATAATTTTTAATTAATTAAAATTTCGAAAAATGGCCTCCGAGTTGCAGATGTATCTCCCTTCACAGTATGTTTGTGCCAAAATTTGGAACTCCATGTCTAGCTGTCCGCAAATAAGAGAACAGCACATATACACATTCTCCTTTATTGTTAGTAGACATAGAGACATATTTCATAATGATAAGCTAGAATGTGTGTCTGTTTGTGTATGTGTGTGTTGCTGTCCTACAGGATATACTGTTGGACCTAAAGCTACGAAATATGGCGGAATTTTCATTATTACATTAAAATTCCAAAAATATACTTATTTGCATGTTTCTCTTCCGTTGTTGAAAGCAAAGGCAGTATAATATACTAATGAATTTTCTTTCCTTTTTTTATTTCACCAGATTTTCTGGGAATCTGTATACATTTCCTCTAAGATAGTAAATAGAATAGGAAATGCATCCATTAAGCTGAATAAATATGGTTGTTTTGTTTTAATTCTTTTTATCAGCACATGTGTCTCGTAATTTTTATGTCAAAATAAAATGCAAATTTTGAACGAGGAATAGGAAAGTGAAGTTGGTGCCGACAACAATATCTATATAAGCAGTTTTTATGTCAGCATAGTTATGAAAATTTTATATAATTTTTAATAGCTGGTTAGCTTCAAGAAAGTTAGTTTCATTACCTCGCGCATAAAAAAATTTAAATTTGAAAATCATTTTTTGAAAAAACGGTAAAATAGCAGCCAAATTTGTTTTAGTACATTTTAAATACTCGTATTCAAAATAATACATAATTTTAATTTAACTACGTTCGTGTTCATAGCCCTTGTAAACCAAATGAAATTACAAAAATTAAATAACCCTGAAAATGCCGGAAAGAATTCGATTCCTGAGCCCCCGAAAGTTTCGGGCCGCCTAGACAGTTGCCTATTTGATAACACTGGGCAACAATGAAATTGCTTCTTAGGTGAAAGTACCCAATCCTGAATGAATTTAACGTGTTAAACATGAATATCACATTGAAAAAAGCTGATTGACTTTCGTTGTAGAGATATTTACGTTTTTTGTGTTATAAAGGTGCTCTAATATATTGCAATATATGTATTATATTATATATTTAATTATATTTACTATATTATTTAATATTATTATTATATTTAAATAATATATCCCGTTATTATAATGGAATTTAGCAAGATAAATTCATGCTTACGAAATGTTTTTGTCATCTGCTCTTCTCTTCGTCATCTGGGGCTCTATCACGATTCTACCGGCAATTATTCGCACCGAATAGATCTCGCTTGCGAGTAGTCAAAAATACAGCGAGAAAATAGTCGTGACCTTCAATTTAGATCTACCATCAAAGGGAGTAATTTCTCACCGTTTCCGCGATTACGAGAAGTGGAAACGATCGACCAATCAAAAGAGAGCACTCTTTCCGATTTCGAAGCATAAACAAGCAAATCGCTGTCGAGTCGGACTGTGAAGTATATTGTCTTAATGAAAACCACTTATTTTTATTGAAATGATTGTAGTCATGCAGTTTTTACAGCATAATCAAACATATAATTTGTTAGATAAGTGGTTAATAAGTGAAGACTTTGTGCACTTTTCAGAGACAAATCTTTGATATTTCTCGAATATAAATTTTTCTTCCTATTGAATCGTGTTTTTACACTTTATGTCATTGTTTTATCTGTTTATTTCTCGAGTATGATATGCATAGAATGAATTGACTGTTTCTATGAATGTGCTTTGTTATGCAATAAAATATGTTTTGGTTTTTTAATGTTTATTTTCAATACTACATCTATAATCACTGAATCATTTTGCATCTAATAAAGACAAATACGTTCCAGAGAGTACTTCATGTATAACACATCAAAATAGCATTTTTGAATATTGTTTACAGTTGTTTTTCATAAAATCATAGGTAAATAAATGCTTTTATCAATGAAATATGATGTAAGCATTAAGTGTTTAAGCAAGGAACCCTTCCTGAATCTTCTTGCGCAAGAGCTAACATCAAAACTAGAGCCATCATTTAAAGTATCGCGAAACAAACAACACAACCTTCTCACTAGCGAAAAGTGCTTCTGGCTTGCCTTTAGCTCAGTGAGAATAAACGGTTGAAACTCGCTAGGAATTTCGGTACCCAAACGATTTCGATAGCTTCGTGTTAACGGATTTAGATGACATCGCGAATTGTGACGTCAAGAGTGGGAGAACGGGTCATTTTCTCGCAACAGAATGGTTGTCGGTAGAATCGTGATAGAGCCCCTGCTCTTCATTCGTCTTCTTTAAAAAAGAAGAAAGTCTTGTGTTCTGCTCCGAAATTGATGGCCTACTAAAAGAACTCCTCATTGCACATGAGCCCAATGAATGGCTGCTGTTTATAGATGCTTCAAAACTGAGTCTCAAGGCGGTTTTACTGAATGAAGGGAATGAGCTTCCATCCATACCTGTCGCAAATGCTGTCTACATGAAGCAGACTTACCACAATCTAAAACGGCTTTTGGAGATGATTAACTGCAGTAAGTCTGCTGGCAGATCTGCGCTGACCTGAAGGTAGTGTCTCTGTTGATGGGTTTGCAGCTAGGATATACAAAGTACTGCTGTTTCTTTGTCTATGGGACAGCAGAGCAATCTCTTTGCACTACATCAAGAGAGATTGGACTCAGAGAGCATCTTTTAAGCATGGAGAAATTATTGTAGAGCAACCACCTCTGGCAGAACCGCATAAAATCACTATTCCTCCTTCGCACATCAAGCTTGTCCTTGTTAGAAACTTGATAAAAGCCATGGATAAGAACGGACCAGCATTCAAGTACCTGCATGAAAAATTCCCCCGACTCAGTGTAGCAAAAATTAAAGAAGGCGTTTCTGTTAGGCCTCAGATTAAACAGCTTTTCAGAGACCCCAAGTTTGAGAAACTTCTTCGAAATAAAGGAAAACAGGTTTGGGATCAAGTGTCAACAAACTTCCTAGGGAATGACAAGGCCGAAAACTACACGGATCTGGTTGAGGGTATGTTGGCTCTATTTCATGATATCGGCTACAATATGTCCTTAAAGATCCACTTTCTGGACTCCCACTTGAATTTCTTCCCTGATAACTGCGGGCAAGTCAGTGATGAGCATGGCGGATGCTTTCACTAGGACATTGTCAACATGGAAAAGCGGTACCAGGGGAATTGGTCCATGGCAATGTTGGATGATACTGTTGGAGTCTCATCAAAGGTGCTCCCCACGTCCATTGCAAGCGACAGGTCAAAATAAATCGAAAGTCTGGAGGAGATTAAGGTATTCCTAACATGTTTTATAATATATGTACATATACACACTTATCTAAACAAGGCGTACGCATTACAAAAAAACCGTAGCCAATTCAGCTGTTTCTTTGTGTAGTCGTGTGCAGCACATTGAATTCATTAGGAATTGACTATATTCATCGCGGAAGCAGGAACGTTTTGAAAATTTGTTGCCAAGTGTAATCCGACCCTGGAACACATGAAATTACCAACTGAAACCACCATAAGCAGCAAAGCGATTATTTGCCGCGCCTGAAAAATAGACCTGAGAGCTTCATTTCCGGCAACCGCGAGAATGCACCCAGTAAAAGGGAGAAAACGGCGCGTGGCCAGCCCTGTGCTTCAGCATTCAGTCTACAATTATTAAGCAGTTGAGCTTCAAGCAGCTGCTTCAGGAAAACGCTCGTGTGGCCGTAGACTGAGGAAGAAAAGATGCAACTATGTTAGTATATCTGTTTCTATGTGAGACCGACAGCTGAAAAAAAATGAGACGGATGAAGTAAACTTCATGATGCCAATTAAATTATATGTAATGGCAGTCAAAATTTAGAACCTGGATGATTCATAATATTTGTGAGAGTAGAGAAAAACTAAAGCGATGTAAAAAATTCGTTGATTGAAAGGGTTAACTATCGCCAAAAATTATTAGATAACGTATATGAAAATAAACGGTAAGGTTGTTCTGTAGGAGCGTTAATTAGATTGTTTAGTAACTTATTTCATCGCAAACGACGCATTCACAATTAGTTATCTATTGAAGAAAAATGTTGACGTTGTTATTATTAGTTTCAAATTTTTGAAAATAACTGAAATTGGGGGTAGGTATTTTACAGATCCTTGCAGTTTGTTGTAAAAATTAATTTTTTTAGCCACACTTTATTTTTGTATTTAAACCACAAATCATGTAGTGACATCTTTTTTATTTCCTTATTTACAGCCAGATGCCTATGCTAAATCACTGAACGGAGTCCAGGCCTTTAGGAAGGTAAGATATGTGATACTAAAATTGTTTTCTCAATTTAAATTATTGAAATTATGAAGTTGATAACTATATCGTCAAAGAAACTGCAAACGGTTTTATTGAAAATTATTATCATTTCTTTTCGAGGAAACACGCTAATTTTTATTATTATTTTAACTTTAGTAATTAGGTTGCGGTCCAAGCAAGATATCTCTCTGCTTATAGATATAACTGAATTTTTAAAATTAATGATTTAATTGATAATAATGTATAAAGGTGTCTTTTCTAATAGTGGTCCAATAGCTAGTTTCTAACCCGCTAGATATAGGATTATATTTCCAGTGCGAAGAACGTTTTAAATGACGTAAAAAATCATATTTCAGGCTGTTTGAGCCGTCAAATGTACTACTGAAAAATTTGAAAAGTCTAAATAATCTTGGTTTCCCCGGTCTTGTTACTCACATTTGGTAAAATATTTTTGGTTCACAAACATATTATACAAAAATGCCCCTCCCCCTTTCTGCGACTAAAACTGAACGAAAATGAAGCTTTGAATTTACTCACACTGCTAACTGCTCTAAATAATATAAGCACAATGTGCAACATGATTGAGGCGACTCCGCAACATCTACTTGACTGTGTTGCCTTGGTGTATGGTGACCTGCTTAAACGACCGGATTTCGTGTTGGAGGAGATGAAGGCGAACGATCTCATGGATCTGATCTGATTCAGATCAGAAGGATTAGAAAGAAGAAGAATGCTCTATACAGTCAGTGTTTATGTAAACAGTATTATGTTTACAGTTTTTTTACTTATATATATAAATATATTCTTCCCGCCTTCGCCGACCAGCTTGTTCGCTGTGAATTTGATTTCAATTGAATCTTGCATAATTTTATATTCATTATTTTCTTAACAACGACATTTAAAACTTTAGATTGTGGTAGATATTTACACCATTTTGTTTCAATAACTAGCCTCTATTCTGTTCATTATTTACATAAATGTCCCTAATGGAGTTAAATAACTGACCGCGTTATGTAACATTAAACTGCACGTTTTCGTTGCTATCTTCACTTTCTAATTCCTCTTGCAAAATATGCATTTGATTTAAACATTAAAATGGCGCAAAACATTTAATAGCCAGGGAAAAGTTTGCAGAATAGAAACTTGATTAAAAAAGAATGAAAACATAGCAGCCACTATCATTCAGCGTACTTGATATATTTCTTGATATACTCAGAGAAATATCGTTTAATACATATATATATATATATATATTTTGTGTATATATGTTGGTTTTGATATATATATATATATATATATATATATATATATATATATATATATTTATATATATATTCAAGTTTATTAGATTTATATCTATGTACTAATTTTTTTTCTATCTTTAGGCTGGTCGTGACTGTAGCTCTGTTTTCCTTTATTAGTATTTATATTTTATTTGGCTTTACACACACACATACACACACATATATATATAGAGATAGATAGATATATACTAGCAGTAAGCGCACAGCGTTGACCTTGGCATAATGACTTCAACAAAATAAAAGAGCCCAGAATGACATAAAATAAAGTTTTAAAAACTAATCAGAACAAAAAATGTGAGTCATGTTTCCTCGAGTGCTTGGGCAAGTTTAGCTGAATTTTCTGTCGTGAAGTAGACTCTCTGACCATTTTAAAGGTGGACGCTTAGGTGAATCATGGTCTAAGACATTACTTTAGTGTACGGTCACACATGTGTTTTTTCTGACGTGAGCTGTCAGTTGTTCCTGCTTTCTAGCGCAACAGAGTGGCGAATTCAAACGGTTGTTTTTGTGAAACTTTTGATACATTAGAAATGGATAAATAAAAGATGCATTAAATTTATCTCGTACTTGAAAGCGAAACAAAAGTGTTTATAATTTTATTACAGCTTTGGGGGTTTTTTTCCTGGCAACTTTTTTTCCCTCTTCAACTAAAAAATTATTCAAATATAAGTTACAGGTTCTTAAATATTTCTTTAAAGTAAGAAGGTAATCGAAAGTATTCCTGCTTTAATTTGAACCATATTAATTTCTTTTACCACAACGCAAATTTTTTCAATTAAGACACAATTAGTAAAAAGTGTGTTGTGTAAGTGCAAAAGTGGCATCTCCAAATAAGGAAACTTTTGAGAAAAGTGGATTTTCTGTCACAACCAGTGAAAATGCGATTTGAAAAATAAACTGCATGCATTCGAAGAGTTTTTCGACAATGTATTCTAGTTATCAATTCATGATGGTGAGATGTTAAGAGGGTCGACAGGACATACAATCTTTGAAAAAACGTATTTTTGAAAAGTGGAGATTGTAACATTTGCAGCTACACGATACAAATAGCTTATTTTAGTTATACTAACGTCTAGTTTTGAAGCATCACGAGTATTGCGTATTTTGTAATTTTGAACCGCGATCTGAAAAGGACAAAACAATCAATTTTTAAGATCGTAATTATTAAAATTAGATTGTAATTGGGAAAAGGTTAATAAGTACAATCATTTTAAAAATTTTTATTTAAGAAGCAATATAAAAAGACCAAAGAATGAGTTGAATGACGAGAAAATAAAATCAACTCAAATACTTATATCTGTAATATATAACTGGAAATTAAAGAATAATAAGCTCACTCTTAAAGTAGTATTCCTTGATATATTTATTTTAAATAATGTAGAACAGAACACAACAGGGTCAGATTAAGTCCTGTATTAGCCCTTAGACAAATCAATTTACGGGCCCTCCCTCCTCCTTGACTAACAAAGTTAAGAGTTTTTTTATTGATTTAAATTTAATATCTATATAAGCAGTTTTTATATAAGTATAGTTACGAAAATTTTATATAATATTTAATTGCTCGTTAGCTTCAAGAAAGTTCATTAATTTCTCGTGTTTAATTATCTCGCGTTAAAAAAAATTTAAATTTGAAAATAATTTTTTAAAAAATCGGTAAAAGAGCAAAAAAATTAGTTTTAATACATTTCAAATACTCGTATTCAAAATTTGAAAAGGGTGTCGACTCGTGAGTCAATCCGTCAACTGTAAGAAAAAATTTGGACCGCACATACGTGCAAGAGAAATTTAAAACATGAAAAATTGCTAAGAATTGTGTTTTGAAATTTAATTGGTACATAATTTTAATTTAACTACGTTCGAATTCATAGCCCTTGTAAACTAAGTGAAATTACAAAAATTAAATAACCCTGAAAATGCCGGAAAAAATTCGATGCCTGAGGCCCCGAAAGTTTCGGGCCACCTAGACAGTGCCTATTTGTTAATCCGACACTGGAACACATGAAAATACCAGCTGAAACCACCATAAGCAGCAAAGCGATTATTTCCTGCGCCTGAAAAATAGACCTGAGAGCTTCGTTTCCGGCAGCCGCGAGAATGCACCCAGTAAAAGGGAGAAAACGGCGCGAAGGTCACGCGCGTGGCCAGCCCTGTGCTTCAACATTCAGTCTACAATTATTAAGCAGTTGAGCTTCAAGCAGCTGCTTCAGGAAAACGCTCGTGTGGCCGTAGACTGAGGAAGAAAAGATGCAACTATGTTAGTATATCTGTTTCCATGTGAGACCGACAGCTGAAAAAAAAATGAGGCGGATGCAGTAAACTTCATGATGCCAATCAAATTATATGTAATGGCAGTCAAAAGTTAGAACCTGGATGATTCATAATATTCGTGAGAGTAGAGAAAAACCAAAGCGATGTAAAAAAAAAGCGATGTTTTTTGCAGCTCTTTTTTTTTAAAAAAAAAATAAAGATTTTCTTTGTAATTAAATATATACATTTTGAAATGAATATTTCGTTAAAAATTTTTTTTCATGTTAAAGATTTGCTGTAATAGAATACAAATTTTAAAAGTATTGAAGAATTATCAACTATTAATCAGGATCTAGCAACTTGAGAAGGAAATAACTCTCAACAACATTAGCTTCAAAGAGTCTGAAGTCGCAGAAATCGTCTCTGTAGTTGGGTGTTTCAAATGCAAAATAACTTTCTTTACTAATTAAAAACAACTGATTTTATTTTAATATGTATTTAATAAATGTCATTGCATTTGTTTATCATTTTTATCGAGCAAAAAAAACTAAAAGTTTCTCAGCAGAACATAAAATAATCTAATGCTCTACACTGTCAATGATTATGGTTTTTATTTTACAGGAAATCTCTACAGATGAAAGCAAGAAAGGCACTTGTGCTAGAATTACAGGAAAAGTAGTAAGATCTCTCTCTCTCTCTCTTTGTATATATACATATATATATATATATATATATATCAAAACCAACATATAAACACAAAATAAAAACTCAAAAACAGTAAAAAAGGACAAAATGGCCAAATAGACAAAAACCAGAAAAAACCAAAAACAATGATGAAAAATATCATAGCGAGCCGCTCGTCAGGAAGAGAAGCTCGCTCATGATATTAATTTGTGCTTTTTTCTGCTGACGACAAAAGAAATCCGTTAAAAATTGCCGTCACCCCCTCTAAAAGCACAAAACAAACGAAAATGGAAGATTTCTTGAATAAAAAATATAAATACATTTAAGAAGATTTAAAAAGAATCAAATACAAAAATCCGAATACAAATACAAAAATCCGAATACAAATACAAAAATCCGAATACAAAAATACCTAGAATAAAAAACAGCCGTAACATAAAAAATAATAAAATGAAGCGAAATATGCTTACCATGGCCAGGGAAACGCTACCGCGACCACGAGGAAAATGAACGCCAAACCAGTTGAAGAAGATAGCAGTCGTTAAATGTCCAAAACATTTTATTACATTTCGAAAATAGGCAAAATTTAATTAGTTATAGAGCACTCAATAATAGATTAAGGTATGTGCCTACCTTCGGAGCACTTTTTTTGAAAAAAAGGAAATTTTTATTCAACACTTATGTTTTCAGTTATAATGGTGTATAAAACTGCTAATTCAAATGCCAATTTAATGAACAAATTTTTTATTTTCCAAATTTTGACCATTTTTGGTCAAAATTTAGTAAAAATTGACGTTTACGCCAAACTTCCTATAACAAATTCTAATGCATGTATTTCCCTTTTTCTTTCAATAATATATTTGGTATACATTTACCTGTGTTATGAAGCAGAATATTTAGTGTACCTCTTAAAGTTACCGAGATGTACCAAAGTTTGTGTACGCAACAGCTTTTTACAAAAAAAACTATCACTTTTTCAAATAAAAACAGCTCTAAAATAAATAATTATGCACTTTAAGCTATACTTGAGGTTCATAACATACCTAGAGATGTATAGAACACTGTGATTAAATTTCATTTGAATATATTAAAAACTTTTTAAGAAATGAGATTTATCGCAATGTCAAAAAATGAAAATAACAGTTTTCCAGAAAACGCAAATAAAGATTTTAAAGTCGCACAAAAAATTATATACATATTTTAACAACTTAAAATTCACAGTATTTGTAAGTTAAGCCTTCTTTGACTTAAATTTAAATCAAAATTAATTAAAAATTAACTTTAAATTTTTTTTCTTGATAATTTTGTTTTTGGTTCGACTTGTCGCTTCGATTTCTTAATTCTCTCAATATCAATTTCTATGTAGTTTTTTTTAATAATTTCTGGTTCAAGTTTGACATTAAGATGGTTAAATACAGTCATCAGCCTTATATTGCCTGAATTGAATAATTAAACTGCTATTTTACTACCTAATAACAGTGTTTGGAGTGAGCGAAATTTTCTTTACGTAAAATATCCCGTATCTAGAGAAACAGTTGCCAGATACGCCTAGAACAATAATAAAAAAATAAATAAAACTTAATTATATATTTAAAAAGTAAATTGTACATTCACATTGTCTAAGAGTAAAGAAATAACTGTTTAGATGAGTTTTTTGCATTTTTATGGCTTAGTTTCGGTTTCGAAAATTTGACTTCTGGTTCATAATTTAGGCAATAACTTTGCTTTTAACTATCGGAGAAACTAAAGTAGACCATTTTTGGAATCGTAAATGTATGGGCTTTAACACAAAGCAATAAAAAAAATTTCGAAAATTTTCATAAAAACGTCGATTTTAGGGTAGGCACATACCTTAAACTTTCAAAAGTTTACGGGAATATTAAATCCATGGCCAGGAGTGAAGAATTACGAATGAAACGGCGTGACTTGCTCAGTGCGTTACATGATTATGAATGAGCCAATTACACTGACTCGGAGAGTTTTTATAATACCAACCAGCGGGAGTGTTCTCCCCTAAACTTTCTCGCATACTTCCCCCAAAACGTGCCGTTTCTCATTCCCCTGCGTGGCTAAAAAAATTCGATCCTACTGTTATCCAGAATCCAATGACTATCAGAAGGTTTTTCATTATAGTGATTGAAAAATATCTAGGTAAAGAATTCAAAGAGATGCGTACCGATTAAAACGCATCTATCGCACACTGCTAGGTTTCACTCTGGCCGTCTCAAGGACAAACTGACGTAATTCGCTTCTTTCACGAGCACAGACGATTGCTTCAATACGCATGCGCGTGGAGATAGCGGATTGGTTTCAATGGTAAATTATACAGGCCGACAGACAGTCAACCCTTTGACGGATTTGGCCCAAAATTTTATACGGACCTACATTCATGACGATAAAACTGTGTACTAAATTTTATCCATGTAGATATTCAAGTTTTTGAGTTATAATGTTCACATTACTTCGGACATACAGACAGACAGACTTCCCTTTGACGGAATTTGTCCAAAATTTGATAGAAACTTACAAATTATGTTTAAAGACCACATACCAAATTTCATCCCCGTAGCGCTCATAGTTTTCGAGTTATCGTGTTCACAGACACACAGACATACAGACAGACGCAACTCCAAAATTGTATTTTTCGGACTCAGGGAGGTATAAAACGTAGAGATCCGTCAAAATCTCGAGTTCGAATTTTTTGACGATTACAATACTTTCTCTTTGTATATTTCGTATACGAGAAAGTAAAAAGGGGAAAGTACCGAAGTCGAGGCTCGAGAAATATTGCGACTCTTGCGAGTCTCGTTACAGTGGAAGCGTTTTCTATCATAGGATTAAAGTAGGAATAATTCGTTCGTAATTAAAAATTAACTGTCGTTAAAAAAGATTTATTTTAAAGATGGGAAAATTTCTAAGTCATTACATATATATATATATAGATTACAACAATACTATTTCTTCATGTGGACTCAATGTATTGTATCATGGTAAAAACATTTTTCAATTAATTGAAAGTAATTATTCCCATTACTTTTAAGTAAAGGAATCAAATATAGAAAAATGGCATAGTAAATCTAGTATAGCTAGACATAAGAGAGATAATAGAGATCTTAATGTTATAAATAAAAATTTAATGGAGCTTTGTAAGAGTTTTGCCAAAGATTTTAACATAAAAAAATTAAACGATATATGCATGGATTAAATAAAAAAGAAATAAAAGCATGCAAAAACTAATTATGGGTAATATGACAAATTCACATGGATGGAACAGCCCCTCAAACAATTAATGACTGAATAAAAATATTGAGACCAGAGGTAATACCTCATCTTTTAGATAAAAAATTCTTTTCAAAAATCGCAGTTTTCAAATTCAGAAATTTATAACAGAACTTTTATGAATAAAGGTACTAAATGTAATTTTCTAGCAATGTCAAAACATTTTACACTCAATTTTTTTATTATCACGTCTGAAATTGGCTGTAACATAAGAATGTATGTTTAAAAAGTCACTTCGTGACAAGTTTATTACACTGCAACATCCACACAGAGAAACGAATCACTTACTTAGCATCCATCCGGTTGCTAATTTATTTTTATCACCACTTTGCACCCCTTTCAGATGGATAGGTACACGTGGAACTTTTTTGAGAAAAATTACAATCTTAGATTTTGTAAGAATTTTGAATTCAAAGTAACAATGAAAAAATATTTTAACACACAGTTATAAATAATATAAATGTAAGAAATATTTACGAAATACATGTCAGTTTAAAATTTCTTGGATATTTACACAGTGTTGAAGTTTCTGCTTAGCTTCACATGTAATATTGTCTTTTCTGCTGTTTGAAGTTAATAATAAGAATGTTTGTTCAAATACCATATCACAATGATCTGAAGATGGGTTCCTCGTTCTTGCATAAAAATTCCTTAAAAATTCGAATCCTAGCATGAGAAAGAGTATTCAACATTACTCTTTGCCATCATAGTTGTTGCATAACATCTTATGTTGGTTTTGTAAGGTGATATGAATTTTTTAGGGGACACTCCGTTGAGTAGGGAATAGGGCTACCTTCTGAAACAAAGCTACAGAAACATTCTATTTGAAATGGAACCGGTGGAGATAAGTTGGAAAGGGCCCATATTTGCTGCAGAAGGGATTTTGGTTCGGGGGACTCAGGAAAAACTTTAGAATATAACATGAGATCTGAAACGCAAAGGAAGAGTGTTGCATTGGCTCTTAGGGATAATGTTTCGCTGCCATATTGTTGCGTATTCTGTAAGTTTAATATGATTTTGTTGAAAACATTCCATGTTAGAAGTAAAACACGTGCTGAAAAACTTGAGATTTTTTTAAAAAACCCTTTTTATGTCCCAAAAATACCTGGTATTTTTATGAAAATGCATGTATGTCTTGTGCACAACAAACAAAAGTACTGATAAAAGTTGCAAATCATAATTAGATTTTTGTGAAACATGGTACATCTGAAGACATTTTCTTTCTCATCAATTTCGGGAATTTTACCTAAATGCCCTCGTGCCCGAAACTTCACTATAAAATGTGATTTCAATCAATTAATTACGTAGTCTTAGCTCAGGGGTAGATCCGGCTGGATCCTGTAGGGGTAGATCCTGTTTTCTGGAGAAGTTCGAAAAAGTATGTAAATTCAAAAGTGCCCGGATGCTTTTGATCATTTAATGTATTTTATTTTTATTTCTTCAAGTTTTATTCATTTTTTTTCAACCGCTTAAAGAATCAGCGATTCTGATTCCAGGTGTAGGGGTAAGGAGTGATCTTCTGTTATGAATTGTAACATATATTTTAAATTTTCCCTTTCGAACAGTATATCTGTATTATGGTTTATACATCGAATTAATAAAATGTTCATGAAAAAAAAAAATTTCTCAGTTTAAGTTAATATACGAAATTAAATTGATTCAAAAATAGTTGGTATTTTTATATCTGTATTTTGATTAATTTAATAACGAGAGTAATTAAATAAGTATGTTAATTCCTTTTTTACTATGGAAAATAATTTTTGAAGTAATTCGCAAATATTTTTATAGCTCTAAAAAAATATAAATAGAGTATGCAAAATAACACAACCGTATGTACAAAAGTTAAAACTACCATTTTATTTTTTTACTATTACTACTTAATTAACTCTTTTAACTTATTATAAATTGTGTTTAATTCTGAAGATTTAAAAAACAAAAGTAATTTTGATGATTACTTTTTAAATTATCTAAAAAATAATAAAAACATATTTGTTAACTGAGAATAATTGTATTAAAAACATATCTACATTTCTGAATGTTTGCATTTCATGAGAGTCTCAGAATCCGGTTCTCTTCCCAAACCTGCCAATATCTTCGTCTAAAGGCGTCTCGGTTTATAGTAAACTTGCAACATATCCTTGTTTACAGATAGGAAACGTAAATACTCAGTCCTTTCGACAAAATAATGCCGTTCCCTTGATTTAGGGCTCGGGGTGAAATTCAAAGATGCACCCTTTTCTCCCGATATAAAAGCCACATCTAACGTGATACCTTTTGCCCTGCTGTTGCGTCCTCCCGCTGATGTTGGACGGAGTGTTGCCAGCTCAGATATCGCCCTCGTCATCTGACCAAGGTTCAAAGTTACGAGGTCCGTCCCAAAATAGCCCTCGTGCTGCTTCCAAACGGCACGTTAATATAACTAAACTACTCTGCTGTTGCAGTTTTACCTTTATTCGTTTATTACAGTAGGGAAGGTTGGCCGGGACTACTGACTTGTGAAACAATCAGCCGGTTCTAAGAAAAAGCTGTAAAACATTGGTTTGCAAAGATTTTAAAAACATGAAAAAATTCCCCTGGATAATGTTTTGAAATCAAACAGACACTGGATTTTAATTTGAGTACGTTTGAGTACATTCTTTGTTGCACTCTTACGCCGGGCCCCTTCAGCGCGAGGCCCTGTGAGGAGCAATTGGCCCAATCGACTAAAGGACGGCCCTGTCAACGATCGTGTTTTATAACTATTTCAGGCTTACACATGATAATCTGGAATTCACGCTCTGTAATTTTAATTGATTTTAACGCATTTTTTTCAGAGAATATTTTCAGTTTCTAGTCAACAAGGATGACCTCGATTTGAATTAAATGTTTCACAATCTGCACATATGATTTAAATTAAAATAAAGCAAAGGATTATGATAAAATAAGAGTGGTATGATAAAAAGTCTGCTGGAATTTCTTTAAAAATCTTGTAGGATAGTTATAAGAGTCATAATTTTAAAGCCATATAGAACAGATTCAATTAACTACTATAATTTACCTCTTTTTAATACATATTTTGAAAAATGTGTAAATCCTTTGTGCTGATCTTACTTCATGTTGTGATTTAGTATCACTAATATATTCTTATTTTCTTTTAAAATGAACTTGAATTGCTGTACAAAAGTGAAATACATCTGTCACTTTGAAAGATTAAGGAAGTCATAAAACAAACAAATAATTAATTGTCATATTTAAAAAGTCATAAAACTTTGAATCAAAAGCATTTTGGTTTATTAAAGCAATTTAAAAATTCTTGTATTCAATGTTGCTACACTCATGGATTTTTATATTTAATATACATAAAAGAATTACAACGGCACAATTAATGACTTTAGTGTTTATAAAATCTTCAAGAAAAAAATTATTTATCTCTGTCAGATGAAAACTTCAAATTAAATCGAAAAGCATTAAATATAAGGTGTGATATTTTTTTGTCAATTTCAAATATTCTAAAAAAATTATTGCTTTTCATGTAATTATGACCAAATAATTAAGTTGATAAAAGAGTATATTATTTGTTATGGCTTGCAAAATTTAACATTTTTAAATCTTTTTTAGGTAAACGATAAAAAAATCTCAAAAGCTCTTGAGAAATTAAGGAATTAACGCAAGGAAAATTTGATCATTTAAAATCTAAAAACTTTTCTTGTTACAGATGGAAAATCATCTCAAAAAATTATTGAATGCATCAAGATATTGAGACCAGAGATAATAGCTTTCCCTTGCCATTCAAAATTTTTTCACATGTCTCAGTTTTCAAGCTGAGAACTTTATAGCAGAATCCTTATGAATAAAGGTACTAAATGTAATTTTCCAGCACTGTCAAAAAATGTTACTATCATTTTCCTTTTCTTTTTATTATAAGAAATGAAATTGACTGTAACATAAAATGCTTGTTTAAAAAAGCTCTTCATGACAAGTTTATTACACTGCAACAACCACAGGAAGAAACGCCTCACTTTCTTAGCATGCGGTTAATAATTTATGTTTATCACCACTGTATACTAAGGTGGAACGAATTTTTTTTTCCAGAATTTCAAAATCTACCTATGCGGAAAAGATGTTCTATGGTATGGAGATTAGGAGAAAAATAATAAAAAAATTAAATTCAAAATTCAATATTGCCGCAAGGGGGTTGAATTTTCGAAAAAATGGAAAAATACTGATTTTTGATTATACGATTTAAAAAAAATATTATTATTAATCAAAACCTACTTATGCGGAAAAGATGTTCTATGGTATGGAGATTAAGAGAAAAATAATAAAAAAATTTAAATTCTAAATTTAATACTACCGAAAGGTGGTTGAATTTTCAAAAAAAATGGAAAAATACTTAATTTTGATTATTGATTATACGATTTCAGATTCGAAATAATTGGAGTTTTTTTGCAATATAAATAAACAAAAGTGATGATTTAAGAGTAGTGAGTAGTATAATGTACATTATAACATTTTATGACTCATCCCCTCCTCCCCACACCGTCAAATCAGTCCGGTTAAACAATTAGAGCAGTAGGCAATCCTATCTTTTTTCTGTCTCCTGCTTTATCCTCCTACCCCTCCATAAGTCGGAAGTGATACTTCATGGAATCTTCCCCACAGTCACACTTGTAATGACAAAAGTTTTAGCTGCAGTTAGAACATTGGACCGATTTGGTATTTTCGACCGAGCAGGCGCTGCCATCGTGTGAGCTGCGCTTCAAGATGTGGGCATTATCTCAGGAAGGAATGTTTTGAACGTTATTGGCAGAAATAAAATTCGGCGTGGGAGAACAAAGGCAAGAACCACTCTATTGTCTCAGGTCATAAAAGATTATGACCATGACCAGTTTGGTTTATACTTCGATGGGCAGAAGACAGGACTCTATCAATGGACAACAGAAGAAGAAATTCATAATAGAAGAACACATAAGCTTGGTAAAAGAACCTGGCTCTGAGTACATCGGCCACGTGTCTGTAAATTTCGGGAGAGCGCAAATCATTGGAAATCACATATATGGTTTTTATGTCATGAGTTGACAATGACATAGATGTAACAAAGTTGGTTGCGACGGAACATCTGTCAACAAAGATGTCAAAGGAGGTATTATACGTAACATGAAACTGATCCTGAATAGTCCACAACAATCGCTTGTGTGCCAGTTACACGCCAACTAGCTTCCGCCACGTCATCTTTTCGCGCACGTGGATGAAACCTCAACTGGGCCCAGAAGCCTGACTGGCGAAATAAGAAAATCATTGGCCGGATGCGAGAAGCTATCTGTAGTTTCATCCACGGCTATATGAAGTGACTAACAAGAAAGACTTAAGTACTGATCAACTGTACTTAATGGAAATTTGTGAAGTCATAAACTGCTGATATTGCACAGAAAGTCAGTCGAAGATAAATCCTGGTTGCCACTCAAGGTGGCTTAGAATCGCGAACTGAATTCTCAGGTTCAATGTGGCTCACGAAAATTCATCCGAGGTTTTATTGACATTAACGACATTCATTCCAAAAGTCTATGCGTCTATGTGGTTGAAGATCAGAACGAAACCATAATTAATCTATGAGGAACAGCATTTGCATCAATCAATCGTTCTATCGCATTATTTCTCGAATGATTTGAAGGATGTCATAGACTGTTATTAAAAGAAACTGATTTTTTGGCCATCCAGAAAATGTCCTGATATCAATGCTAGCTGACGACAGAAATCACATAAGGGTATTAGCCCTTCGAAGAATTCTGAAAGCACGCAAAGCCATTGCCTACTGCTCTAGTTGTTTAACCGGACTGATTTGACGGTGTAAGGAGGGGGAGCTGAGTTATAAAGTGTTGCAATGTACATTATACTACTCACTGCTTAGTACTCACTCCTCATTAATCATCAATTTTGGTTATTTATGTTGCAAAAAAAAAACAATTATTTCTAATCTAAAATCGTATAATCAATAATCAAAATTAAGTAATTTTCCATTTTTTAAAAATTCAACCCCCTTTCGGAAGTATTGAATTTAGAATTTAAATTTTTTATTATTTTCCTCTTAATCTCCATACCATAGAACATCTTTTCCGCATAAGTAGGTTTTGATTTATAATAATATTTTTTTAAATCGTATAATCAAAATTCAGTATTTTTCCATTTTTTTCGAAAATTCAACCCCCTTGTGGCAGTATTAAATTTTGAATTTAATTTTTTTATTATTTTTCTCTTAATCTCCATACCATATAACATCTTTTCCGCATAGGTAGGTTTTGATTAATAATATTTTTTTTCTCCATAGAAGAGCGATCCACCCTACTGTATACCCAGAACTCCGAGCTAGGACGGCTCCCTGTCGGTTGGATAGGACGTGGAACTTTATTGAAAAAATTACACTCTTAGATGCTGTATGAAATTTGAATTCTAATTAACAATGAACATGGATTTAAGGAGTTATAAATAGTATAAATATAGGAAATATTTGCCAGATACATGACAGTTTAAAATTCTCTGGAATTTTACACAGTACTGAAGTTTCTGCTTAGCTATTAGATGTAATACCGTCTTTTTTTGAAATTGATGTTAATAATAAGGATGTTTGTTCAAATACCATATCACAATGATTTGAAGATAAGTTCCTCATTATTGAATAAAAAGTCCATAAGAATTCGAATCCTAGCGTAAGGAAGAAGATTCAACATTACTCTTTGCCACCAAAGTTGCATAACATCTTATGTAGGTTTCTTAAGGTGATATGAATTAGTTCGGGGACACTCTGTGGTGTAGGAATAGGACTACTTTGTTCACCACAGCTACAGATCAGTCGATTTAAGATGGCCCATACCTGTTGCATAATGGATTTTTGTTCATGGGAATCTGGAAAGACTTTAGAATAGAACATGAGATCTGAAACACAAAGAACGACTTCTTCAGGGGCTCTTTGGCAATGAAATAGAGAAGGGAAAATGATGCAACAGATAAATATTCAACACAGGTGGTACACAAATTTTCGATAGCACAACAAAGCAGTTGCATGAATCGTTCTTCTCAATGCCCTCTTAACTGAAACTTCAATATAAAATGAGAATTCAAGCCTATTCTTTACGTTATCGAAGAAAGCGTCAGCCTTTCTGGTGAAGTCCAAAAAATGAGTAAATTCGTAAGTGCCCGGATACCTTTGATCGTATAGTGTATTTTATTTTATTTTTTATTTTAATTTTTTTTTCAAATGCTTAAAGAATTAGAAGTTCTAATTCCAGGTGCAGAGGTATGGAGTGGTGTTCTGTTATGAATTATAATTTATATCTCAACTGTTTCCTTTTTAACAGCATATCTTCTGTCCCCCAATTTTCTTTCTTTCCTAATGAGTTAACGCAATAGATTTTCACCTTACTACTCTTAACTAATCTGGCTCTCCTCTAAACTCTCTACACTTAAAAATAACATCTAATCTCTCAGAAGTAAACTGTTGGCTTTCATTCTCCTCTCCCATTCTATCATTCCATGATTCTTGGCAAAATGTTTGTGAATGAAACATCAATAGCAAAATGACGAATAATAATAATAATATAAAAAAGTAACAACAGGTAGCCCCTCAGGCGGTCGAAATGGACCGTGAATCTAATTTCCCAATTACAGTAAAACTTCTCTAAGCGGCCACCCCTTTTAACGGCAATTTATGTTTGGAACTTCCTTTTTTTACTCCTAGACATAATATTAATATAACCTTTAATGGCCACTCAAACCCCTGTGAGCGGCAAGGTTGGTCACACGATCAGTTAAGTGTATTCCTTTCCTCTCTTTGACTTTGCACCTTTTAGTAAGAAGAAAAGGAGAAAAGAAAGAACAAAAAAGAAATACATATACTCATAAACAATGTCTGAAATGAGATCCTAATCAATTATTTCTTTTCCATCGTGAAGAGAAAAGTAAACTTCGGCCTCTACAGGCGTTGGACATTGAAGAAATCATTTGTGTCTTTCATGCGCTAACGCTTTCAGCAAAGAAATTTTTCAGCTCAACAGACTTTAGGAAAAATAGATATTATTGTTGATTTCTCAACAATTACCAATAAAACAATTTGGGATTATTTTCCCAGTTAAGAAAAAAGCAGAATAACGTTACCTTTGAAAAAGCTGAAAGATCCAAGCAAATGGAAATTGTATCTTTTTTTAAAAAGAAATTTGAAATTTTCGAAGTATATTTTATTTGAGACGATTCTTAAAATTCACCTTACCAGAAATAATGTATAATACGTATTTTTTACTTCCAAACCTGAAACCACATTAGAGCCGCCAATTATACTAGCCGCTGTAGAGAGTTTCACTGTGCTTTTAAAGAGGAGAAAAAATTTTTTTGTTATACCATCAAGAACCTCTTTAGATCGTCCAATTTCCTTTCTAACGAAGGGCGGCCGCTGTAGAGAGGTTTCACTATACCTAAAAAGAGGAGACAGCTCTTTCTTGTTATTCCTCCGAGAACCCCTTTTTAAAAGTTCTTTTGAGATTCGACTTAGCCCTAATACAATGAAGATAAATGGAGTCATTATTTATTTCAGGAACTCCAACAGCCTACCAGATCATTCAGGATTATTACAAATTCAAAAGTAATAACCCTTACGATGCAATAAAGGAATACTGCAAAATGAATGGTGCCTTAAAGGTTAGTTTTCGTAATTCATGCTAAAAAATAAACTTCTTAAAATTATGTTTACAATAGATATTTAAACTTATAATCCATATATATATATCAAAAGAACCTGTGGAAAATGAGAACATATCATATGTACTCTGTTACAATTAAGACTATAAATATAATTGGAAAAACAATCTTAGATACGGAGTTTTCAACAATTAAAGTTGTAGCTCGGCTTTGGACGAGCTTGCCATGTTAAATATGATTTTATTGCGCAAATCATCCATGAAACCAATTGTTGAATAAACAGAAAGGGTAATTAACCCTATATAAGAGGAAAGAAAATAGGGTACTTAACCCTAAATTCTTGCAACACTATAAGTTAAAAATAGCTGGCATGTATCTAAAATAATCATTAAGATATATTGCACATTATCCAATATTGCACTTAAACAAAGAATTACTCATTTAAGAAGAATTTCTTTCATTTTTATAAGGGAATTAGTAAATAAACGCGTGAATCATTCCATGTTACCTGCCAACACAAACCAACAACAGTCCAACGCCAGAAAACACTGTCATGCAATGTCAGCATTAAATAGAAAATTATTTTAATTTTTAAAACAAGTCAGATACCATACATACCATCAGAACATAATTTTTTTTTACAGTTTTGCATTGGTATATGGATTGCCAAAAATTTTTTTTAAGAGTCTATGTAGATAAAAAATATTTAGGTCACTTAGAATAAAACATTCATAATGGTATTTAATGGAATATTTATAATTCTCTGCTTATAGGTTTGTGTTCTTTCTTTTATTACTTGTAATGTGTAATTTTATCAAATTTGGTTATTGATTTATTAGTTTCATATTTACTACATAGATGGCGCCAGGATTTATAGATTGAAATATGCCTTAATACTAGACAGCTTTACCAATATTCAAATATTCTATTTTATATAATTTAGATAAATAATTGTATTACATTTTAAAACGGTTTTGAGATTTTTAATACAGGTATCATACTAATTCTTTAATATCAAAATTAATTATATTATTTGGTCAATTTATGTTGTTTCATAGTTAGAAATCTAGTTTTGTCAATCTGTAAAGTCAAGATAAGTGACGCTTTATATTAAAAATGTGGACTTTAATTCTTAATGAATAAGTAAGGGTATTTTAATGTTTTTAGTGCAATATATTGTTGTATTGCAAATTTTTAATTTTAGTACTTTCCATATAGTGTTGTTTTACTGTTAGGGTTAGTGTATGATTTTTCTTTCTAAATTCTTCGATTTTAGAGTAAATTACCCTGTCTGTTTTTTCAACAATTTTAGTAACAGGAATGGTTTGTACAGTAAAATTAATTTAACCCTCTGAGTGGTTCGGTCTTCTTTCTAAAGCGATTCGAAAAGCGAGCGGCTGCAGAACATTCATCTATTTTAAAAGTGTCTTCCTCCCAACAGAAGATTTCCCAAAAGCGCAGCAGATCAAGTCTCTTCCCCCCTCTGAACTGTGGACAGTCAGCAACCCCCTTGGAGGGGAGGACTAACCGCAAGAATCCGTTCTATTCAGCTTGGAACCTATTCAAACTAGGTAACTTTCGGAGATACCACCTGTCGTGTGACAAAATTACACTTCATGTCTTCGAGAGCCCTCATTCTGCATATTGCAAGTGTCCATGACCAAAATAAACACCGTTAGACTAGAAAAATGCCAGACCGTTGGGCCAAAAAATTGAAGGCTATATTACTTATTTTTCATGTCGTGAGTTTCTAAAAATATGAACATCATTGGAGTTGCATGAAAGTTGATATTCTTTAGATGTATGTGACTTCAATTTATTTGATGTTTATTAATAGTTGTATTTTTAATATTGGCTGTACTTCATATTATTAGTTGTCTTTTTTATATTCTTGATTTCAATTTAATACACGTCAGCATATTAGTCTACGAATGTAAAAATTATTTCCTTAATTTTAAGGTTTAACTACAATGCAATTTATATATATTTTACTAATCTCTGATGGCACTATAAAACTTTTCATATTGTTTCTTGATTTAGTATTCGGCAAAAAGTAAAAAATTTAGAGCCGATCACAAATAGAAACGGAGCTTAACTGGCGTAATCCGTTTTGTATGCACATAAACATTTATTATATAGATAGCCACATAATAATCTATATTCCAAAATAGCCAGTAATAATTAATACACATGAAGGATTATAAATAACCTTCTTAACCCCTGAATAATGTTTTAAATAAAACAATATACTTCAAGCCTTTTGTACTGAAACTAGTTATATATGCTTTTTAAGAGGGCGAGGTAATAATCCTCAAACTAAAGATTACATTTAGCAAACCAATGCACTAAATGTCGGAAGAAATAGCTTATTCATATACCTTTATTTAGTACGCAAGAGAGTATCTTCTATTATAATAAACGGAAATTGAATTCACCTGAAATTTGAAACTTTGATACTATAGTCCAGGTAGAGCATCCAGTCGCGAATTTTTCAAAATTAAATTTAATTCTTTATTTATAATTTTTTTTATCGAAAAGTAATGGCATATTGAGTTTCAGGGGCATTAGAGTTTTTTAACCCTATTGAAACGAAAATTGGGCAATTAAGGTTAAAAGACCACATACCAAATTTCATTTATCTAAGTCGTTGCGTTTGGGAATTATAGTGTTCACAAGCATGCGATTACAGAAACCGACCGACATAAAAGATTCCTTCTTTCTAACTCTAATCGTTGTTGAGTTATTGTGTTCACAAACATAATTCCAAAATTGTGTTTTTCGGACTCGGGGAGGTCTAAAAACTGGAGATTCGTCAAAATCTAGTGTTGAAATTTACGATCAACGATTATAATTCTTTCTCTTTGTATACTTCGTTTACTAGAATGTAAAAACGATCAAAATTTTTTTTCCTATCAATTTTACGAAAATGCGCTAGCTACGAAGTAAAATATTATTGAATTTTTTTTTCTACAGACAATTTTTTGCAAACTTCGCAAAATCAAAGAATAAGGAGAAAAAAAAATAACACCTATTCGAAATTAATCAGGTGCCTTTTCACAATTTATAAATGTCTTGGACGTTATCGGTGTGATATTCAAAAACATTTTTGGGCCTTTTCATACCAAATATAAAGCAAATTTAACTAACATAAAACTGACACTTTACTGTTTTTCTTAAAAAATAATATTATAGATCTAATTCAAATATATCATACAGCTTGGAAAATAAATAAGAGTCTCATTATTATCCATTAAAGTTCAGAATGCAAATAAAAACCTGTATATAAATCAGAATTTTATTTTAAAAAATTATACTTTACAAATCACAGCACACACACAAGATATTGTGATAAAACACACTGTCTAGCATGTGACGGTGGAGTTTGGAAATAATTCAATGCCTGAGACTACTATTATTATTAGAAGTACTGTCTTCAAACTCGTTAATAACGTGTCGGGATGCATCATAGGTTTGTAACACATATTAGTGGATTCTTGTCTCATAGCATCTATTAAAATTCAGCTCGCAATTGGCATAAGAGCTACCAAAAGCAATGCAATTCAGGCATTTAGATTTGATCACTTAATGAAGAATGCATATCAGCAAAACAATAACGCTCAAGGAACTAGTGCAGAAATACAGTATCATTGAAGTAAGCATTGATATTTTCTTAGAAATGGTTTTGTGTTCTTACATTTTAAAAAAGAAATAAACATTTTCACTGACTATTGAAATAAACTTAAACTGCAGATGTTATCAGACTCTTAATAAGATAACTAAAAGTCTGTTAAGATCACTCAAACGTTAAATTTAGTTGATATTATACTTTACGTTTCCATGTAAACCAAAATTTTCTCTAACAAAAATACAATATTTTAAAACATAAAAAATAAAATTTTCATCCCTTTTCTTTAACATTTGTTTCAATGTTTGCTCAAAGTGAGCAAAAAATAAATTGAATAATAATTATTTGAAAAAATAATTGTTTTTTTTCGGAATTTATTTCATTTTGATGAATTTAAAAGAAATTCTAAGTAGTGTAATATAGAAAATTCATTTAGAAAAAAAACTGTTATAGTTTTAAAAAATCACACCTAAACCTTAAAGTTATTTTTTTCAATTTAGTGTTATATAACGAAATAAACAACCCCTCTTTTCTTATCACCCCCGGCTTCTCAAATTTTTCTATGCTTGAATGGGGTTTTGAAAGAGATTGGACCACAAAATCTATTTTACTTAACAATTCGATTAAAACATTGATGCATTGAAATAAAATCTTATATAACATAAGTGTATTACAGGGAAAACACTTGAAACATAATACAATTTCAATCCAGGCTGACAAATATTAAACCGAACTTATACAGAATCCAAATTCGGACACACACAACTAGAAAAAAAAATCCAAAACTGACCTTCTTTCTGAAAGAAGACCTCAATGCAGATAGCGTTAAAATGCCCCAAGCCAAAGGGGGTGTGGGGTCTTGGATCCTGTGGTATCTCTAATTTCCAGTAAGTAAATTCTTATCAGCACTCATTGTGTCGACCGCTACCCTACCCAGCTAATCAATCAAAATGTCAAACCAAGGAAGGGGGAAGAAATTCGGAAAAATACGTTTATCGCACTTTAGAGACAGTTCACAAGAGACGTAAATATCCGGGCTGACCGCTTTCGGCGTGTCTCTGACCACACGTTGAAATGCGTGTTTCCCGCTTATGAGGTAGTCCAAGGTCGACGTAGAAATACGTGTGAAACGCTCAGAGGGTTAACCTGGCTAAAGCTGGTCCACAGCCAAGCTACTTATTTAATTGTTGAAAACTCCATATACTTGGATTGCCTTTTTCAATATTTCTGTTTGCAACAGAGTTCTTTTACATGTTAAAATATAAATGTTTAAACTTACTTTTTGTTCATGGTATCTATAGTATTTTCAATTCATTAGATTTTGTTTTAGATTTGGTTGTATTGTATATAATGAATTTTTACTATAAGATTTGCTTCTTTATATGTCTTGTTTACTCTGTTTTTGTATGTTCATATATAACAAATTATTTAGATTTATATATATATATATCAAAACAAACTTATAAACATAAGACAAAAACGCAAAAACAGTCAAGACAAAATGGCAAAAATCGACAAAAACCAAAATAAAATTGAAAAATATCATAGCGAGCCGCTCGTCAGGAAGAGAAGCTAGCTCATGATATTAATTTGTGCTTTTTTCTGCTAACGACAAACGAAATCCGTTAAAAATTGCAGTCATCCCCTGTAAAAGCACAAGACAAATAAAAATGGAAGAATTCTTGAATAAAAAATAAATACATTTAAGAAGATTTAAAAGGAATCAAATACAAAAAATCCGAATACAAAAGACCTAGAATAAAATAAAAAAACAGCCGTAACATATAAAATAATAAAATAAAAGCGAAATATGCTTACCATGGCCAGGAAAAAGCTACCGCGACCACGAGGAGAATGAACGCCAAACCAGTTATTGTCGTTGCCAAACAGAGGAAAAAGAAAGATAAGGAGAAAGAGGCTTTGTCAGTAGCTCCGTAATCACTGCTTGAGATATCGTCGCACAAAGTTTTCGGGAATACCATTATATAAAAGTTGATCATACAAAAGCTTTAATTGTCTAGATTTTGAAATTTCGTTCGAACAAATAGATCTAATGCGAGAAAATTGAGAGAGAATAGTGTTTCTATAAATATTAATAGAAATATTAGAAGACCAATATGAAAGTCGGTTGACACAAAAATTAAAATCCATTCTTTTGTCAAAAATATCGATACAAAAGTTATTATCAACAAGTTTAATATCCAGATCTAAAAAATCCGCTTCAAACTGATTACAGTTTGTTTGTTTAAGAAGCAAGGCTGAAGGATAAATATTTTGCCACGTAATATTAAATGATCCATGATTAAAAACAATAAGATCATCTACGAATCTGAAAGATTGAGGATGAAGAAGTAAATAATTCTTCTCAAAATAATGAAGGAAGAGGTTAGCTGTAATAGAACAAAATGAAGATCCTTGAGGAATGCCATGCGATTGGAGAAAAATACTTTCCCCTTTGTAAATAAAATTATTAAATATGCAAAAATTACATAATTTATCCCAATACTCAAAAGAAATATTGAGAATATTTTTGTAATAAAAAAGTAAGAGTTAAGCACATCTCGAAGAGTGGCTAAAGGAATGCTTGTAAAAAGATCTTTGAAGTCAAAAGTCTCAATAGAAGAAATACTGTTCTTATTATTGTGAATGAAATCAATAACCGGTTTATTATTGTTAATAATCCAAGTGAAACCTTCTGAACAAATGGCATTCAATATATATATATATATATATATATAGATGGATAGATAGATAGATAAATATATAACAAATTAGAAACAATCACAGCAGAATTGTAAAAGTAACAAAATCAACATAAAAATTCATGCTCTTAAAATTCAAGCTCTAGGCATTTCCTTTCCTCAGATTTTTTCTTAGCATTTTGTGAATTATGAATGTTTATGCTGATTTTGTTACTTTTACACAATTCTGTTATTATTGTTCCTTATTTGTTTTATTTCACTGAATGTCGATGTCGCCGCTCTTAGCGCACACTATATTCGGTTATGCTTTTTACCTTCGGATTTTTTTTCTCTATATAATGGCAAGATGGGTTCATTCATTTCAGAGAAGCCCTGTGCTCTTCGCTTGGTTGCTTCGGGGGGCCACCTTGGATCGTTATAACATAACCCCGTTGTTCTATTTTTTTCGTATAAAGTCAAAGAAAATATTTTTATTTGTTGTAAAATAAGAAAATGCAATGACTCAAGATGTCCCTCTTTTCGACCCAAATCTTGTTTTCTCAGACACTTCAACTAATTTTGGATGTAAAATGTTTAATGCTGTATATTACCTAAAATGTGGTTTATGTGACATGGGATATGCAGGACAATCCAGCAATACACTTAACATCAGGATTAATTCACATCGTTCCGATATTAAACATCATAATAACAAAGAAAAATTCAACATAAAATTCAACCACTTCCAGAAGCACGATTTTATCAAAGTTTGCCTATATGTGCTGGATATTATACCAGATGAAAAAACAAGATTAGAAATGGAAAACTCTTACACGCTAAAACTGAAAACTATTGCCCCATTTAGACTTAATGGCATATTTCAAAATAAAATGATCAATCTTAACACCTGTTATACATCACAACTTTTCGGTACTAGCCATAACATAAAAAACGAGGTTGCAGAGTTAGCGGTAAAAATAAGAAAAATTACAATAGATTATCAAAAAAGAGCTGAATTATTCGCTCTATCAAGAATTAAACGCAATTGAAAACGATTTCAATAAGAGTTTTAATTACAAACCCGTAAAAAATTTCATCTTCTCTATTAAAAATAAACTATAACATATTTTTGAAAATATTCTACATACTTACAAAACTGATAATCAACACTTTCTTCTTTTCCTCAATGATTTATTTAAAGCAAGATTGCAAAGTTACATAAGAAAAAGTCAGATCAAACCCTTATATATATGAGAATTAACTTCAAAAATCCAATGCTCGACAAATTTAAATTAAACTCTGCACTTAAAGAAGATTCTAACTTACTCCCAATAAAAAATATAGAAATAAACAAATGCCTGAAATATGACACAACATTTGGAAGAAGGGTCTATAATTATAATTCTTTCTGTAAAAATATAGAAACGAATAGAATCAATGTTTAGTGTCATTGCAATAAAGAAAAATATAAAAATTATGTTGATCCTTTCCATAAACACATGCTTACTGGTAAGCTAAATATTACAGATAACGAAGAATTAAGGTCAATAATGAATAAAGGCACCAAATTTAGTCCTATTTTCAAAATTTCGTTAAAAAACATTTTAAAAAGTTTTCTCAATTACCTAGATAATTTTTGCCTAAAGGTTGCTCATAAATTTGACACACCTGTGCAGTTTCTCACCGAATGGAAAAGGAATATGTATTCCAACTTAAATCACTTCATAAAGAAACAATTACAGACAAATCAATTCAAGAAATGAAACCTACGAATTTCGAAGTATAAAGGAAAGCATCCAAACTCTGCAACAACATTTCATTATAACCCCTATTGACAAGGCAGCCGGCAACTACGCAAGAAATTTTATCTTGAACTATTAGACACGGAACTAAAATCTTTAGAAACCTATAAACAGTGTAAATCTAATATCATCACTATTAAGAAAAAATCTGAGCCTTAAGCAAAAAAATTGGATGCCACAATGTAAATAACAACCTTCCGTATATTGTCATCTATCCTAAGTAAAAGTTCTAGAAGCTTCGTATCACAAGCCTTAAGCTGTTTAAATCGTTCTGATATCTGCTCGAAATTTATTTCTATATCAGATGCCTTTTGTTGTGTAGCCGCAAGAAGTGCTTCAAGATTGTTAGCGCTCCGCGTAAAGGCGCTTCGTAATGTTGAGCGCTTCTGTGTTAGCGCGTCCATTGCTAAGCCTAACTTCGATCAGAATAAAAAAATCTGCGATTTCTACATCCTGGCTGTATCGCCAAATAAATGTGACGTACACTTAATACTTATCGGCACCGTAGAAATTCCAGGATGCAGAAAATAAGTAGGCTGATTATATGCTTTTAAATATGTTTAATAACATAGCAATAGAAATTTACACTATTTACATGTAACATTCAACGCTTAGCTTACGCTGTCCCAACGAACTCATTCTCGCCCCTAAGGCGCATGCGCCGCCAAACACGGGGCGGTGATCCCTTTATCAGAAATGGGGGGAGAGAGCACTTAGCCAGATGCAACACCTATTGTCAAGGCGGCCGGCAACTACGCAATAATTTGCAAGTAATTCTATCTCGAACTATTAGATAAAGAGCTTAAATCATCAGAATCCTATAAACTAGATAAATCTAATGTTATAACTATTAAGAAAAGAATCTCAGCTTTAAATAAAAAAAACTGGATGCCACAATGGCAATATCATCCTGCCATATATTATTATTATCCTAAATTCCATGAAAAGCCTATAAAATTTCCATACATAACATGCGGTACAAATACCTATATGAATAAACCCGGAAATATTTTCTCTAAATATCTTAGCATAATCCTCAAGTTTATTGAAGACGAAAATTTTACATGTATTATAAAAAAAAAACAATAAAGTTATCGAATTTATTAAAATAACAAAATAGATACAATCGAAACCTATGATTTCTCTTCACAAGCAACCCCCTTGATAAACTACAAGAAGTGTTAAGGAATTATTTCTATGACCTCAAAAACCTGCTTAACAACCCAATTAACTTCTGGAAGATATTACAAATTACTATATTTATAATAACTTTATTTTTAATGGGAAAAATATCTTCCAGCAAATTAAAGGCATCCACAAGGAACCAGATTTTCATGTCTACTGGCCAATTTGTTTCCACACTTTTTTGAACGTAATATCTTTATTAATTTCAATTCAGCTTTAAGATTCACTGATCACCTTATTATATTCAATCATAAAGATCTCAATGAAACTTATAATAATCTGTATCCAAATGAACTTAAATTAATCCAAACCAATAATTTTCAGGAACCTGTTATTTTTTGTATCTAATTATTGATAGCCAAAATACTTTAAAAATACATATTCATGTCAAAAGAAACGAGTTTAAATTTAACGACAACAGATATATTTTTTGGAACTCAAATATATCTTCTAAAATTTATGAAAACACTATAATAAATCAATTCATTAGGATTGACAAAACATGCAACTATAGAAATTCTATTAAAAAACAAATTCAGCACTTTCGAAATAACCTTAATAGTAATAACTTCAAATTGTGATATACACTTAATCCATGTTCTTTTAGAAGCTTTGCATCTGTTTTGTTCACTGTCTACATGAACGTCTTTAATGGAGTCAACTAACTGCATGTGTCACACACACACACACATCTAACATCTAATTTCACGTAGGCGGCACCTTTCTCATTTCTTATGCAAAATTCGCATTTAATTTCACAATGAAAATGCCTCGACACATTTTACGTCTTGCAGCATGTTAATTGGATTAAAACATGCTGATAGAAAGAATTAAAACACAGCAACCATAATCATTGAGCTTACTAAATATATTTCAAAATATAGTTATTACCTTAGAGAACTTCGCTTACATATTTTACAGAAAAAAATGATGAAACAAAAAAAGAAAGTGAAATACATTAGGGCATCATCTTAGCTTTCAACACTGGAAGTAAAATACTCAATTCAATATTATTTCTATTATTTCTTTAAACACTGGAAACGGTTTGAATCAGATTGCAACAATGAAAAGTATCATTGTAAATTATGCCTAAAAATATTTTTACAACTTTATTAAAATTAGAGGAAAAAATACGGCAACTTAATTGATATCATTAAGACAGTTGAGTGTGTGAATTTTCAGATGTTGACTCGTACAAAAATTCTATTTTAAACTTGCATGATGAACGTGGAGCATTCTGATTGGTTAGCTATGCTTACAAAGTGACATGAATTGGCAAAATCAGTCCAGTTGTTTAGACTAGGAACTCAGTCAAGGTCCCCCCCTAGAGAAAGTAGAATGAAGTAGTGTTTTTGTGATTTATTTCGAAAATGAAGAATGGAGATGGGGAGGCAACCATTGATGATGCATCTAGGGTCGTGAGCATCCATATAAAATAAAAATTGGCGAAATCGATCTAGAGCTTGAGGGGATTCTCTCAAGAGCTTTTCGCTTAAAGAATGTACAATGAAGTAATGTTTCTCCGATTTCTCTTGAAAATGAAGGCTGATGAGGAATAGGCGATCTTTGATAACATATCTAAGGAAAAATTGTCGAAATCGTCAATTTTTGGGGCTGAGGATTGGTTCTTTGGATTTGCAAATTATTTTAAATATATTGACTAGCCGCCTTCAGCGACCATCTGTTCGCCCGTAATATTAATAGTTACTTCCTTGCAACTCGGTGAAATAAATTGGCGAATTGGTGGTTGTAAAGGCTGAGGGACTCTGCCAAAGTTTTATTTTGAGATATATTTCGAAATTGGAAGGTGGTGGGTGGCAAGATATCATTGATGACATATTTATACGTCATAAGTTTCCGTATGAATGTATATGAAGCTAATGTATCAAATAAAAAAGCTCCTTCGATCTGGCCTAAGCCGTACGGAATTTTGTAAACGTAGTCCACTCAGCACAAATGTAGTCAACTCTTTCTCCAATACCACTGAAGTGTTCGTGTAGGTCGGAGTTTTCATCGCCACTCCATAACAAATAAAACAATTATAATACAGCAAATAAAACAAAATGAACAAAGGAAAAGTTCCGTTCCAACGCAGGAAGTCAAACGTGAAGACATGAGCTTTTTAAGGATGTCAATAGAGCCTTTTTTGAAAGGCGAATAAAATACCAAGTCAGAAATATCTTTTTGAAGCCAGCTTTTTGGCCAATCGTCTCTTTCTTTTCCCCAAATTTTACATTTTAATAAAATGTGTTCAATGGTCTCAAGTTGTTCACCACATGAACAGCCTCCTTCTTTGCCGAATAGTCTCTTTTGATGCGCACCAAACACTCCATGACTTGTCAACACATAGTTCCGTATGAAATAAAAATTATCGACATCGGTTCAGTGGTTGGTACTGGGGGACTGGCCCACTGGTTTTGACAATTATTTTAAACTAGCCACCTTCGGCGATTAGCGTGTTCGCCGGGCATATGATTTAAATTCAATCCTGCACCATTTTATATTCATGGTTCCCCTAACAACGAACAAATTTCAGATTGTGCTAGATATGCAATCCATGTTCTGTATTGGTTTGCGCTTCTTCTGATC
Source organism: Araneus ventricosus (assembly GCA_013235015.1). Classification (NCBI taxonomy): domain Eukaryota; kingdom Metazoa; phylum Arthropoda; class Arachnida; order Araneae; family Araneidae; genus Araneus; species Araneus ventricosus. Next base: position 155,560 of record BGPR01002201.1, on the reverse strand, counting down.
ATTGTCTATATGAATGTCCATATTGAAGTTAAATAATTGACCATGTCATGCAACATGTAATTGCACGTTGTCGGCGCTATCATCACTTTCTTATTCCTCTTGCAAAATCTGTATTTGATTTCAACATTAAAATGATGCAGCACATATTATGGCTATCTGCATGTTAGCTGAAGAAAGACTGAAAAAAAGTTACTGGATATATTTCTTAATATATTTAAATCTCAGAAAGCTTGGTTTACAGATTCCACAAAATTTTTCATGAAATACAATATGAAAGCAAAATGTATTAAGATATTACTTCATATTTAAACAATGAAACAGAAACACACAAATATATATTTGTTTAAACTATGGAAACGGTTTGAAATGCGTTGCAACAATGAAAACGATTATTGTAAATTATGCCAAGAATATTTTTAAAAATTTATTAAAATTGGAGGAAAACTTGTAAGACAACTTAATTGATATAATTGAAGAGGTCATTTTTTAACTTTCAGATTGTGTAAAAATAATCTTTGTGCTGTAATAATTTAAGAAAATATTAAGGAAAAACGCCAAAATTTCGCATAATTTTTAATGAATTAGAATTTTAATTAAATTTTCGAAAAATGGGTACAAAGATGCACATTTCCACCCTCCAAAGTAGGTTTATGCGAAATAGCGTAGCCCTAGGTCCAGCGATCTGCCCTGTAGAGCACCAACACACACACACATTCTGCTTTATTATTAGTAGAGAAATGTAGATATGCATTTATAGGTTTAAAATTTGTTAATAATTATTTTCACTAGTTTCAGCTATTATTTTACTTTGTTATAAGATTTAGATAATAATCTGCAAATTTTTGCCATTATCAGTGCTGTACACTTCATTTCCTAAGGGTCTTGTTCACAATTTTTCATTTTCTATTATTTCTTGTCGTTCAGTCAGACAATTCTTACTCACCGACATTATACAAATAGCTAATTTTCCCAAATAATTAATTATTATAACTGAATTAGCTGATTAATATTTAATTACCTTTAATTAATTATGTGTTATTTTGAAGTTACCTAAATTTAGAAATTTTGCTTGCCCCCCCCCGTCTAAAAATTTCTGGCGCCGCCTCTATTCAGATCTTAACATTAGTATACCTTTAGATGTCTTTATGTCCTATATGGTACCATTTTTGAGAAAGGAAGGCTAATTCCACAGTTTGCCGTCAGGTGGCGCAGTAAGAGGTCTCATGGCATAGCGTATAGCCACTTGACTACATCTTTTTGTGAGTGTAACTGCAGTCGTTCTGAAGTTTAAGGGGAGGGAGTAAGGGACTTTAGTGGGCCCTCTGTATGTAAAAGTATAAGATGAAATCTTTGATATAAATATAAAGCTGGCTATACCGGGCTTTTTTACATCCTACACACACTTGTTTAAGATTTTTATGTTCAGAATTTTTCGAACTTTAATGTTCTTGGAATTTCAAAATTTAATTGTATTTCAAAATTATGAACTACAATTTGCATTTTATAAACTTTTTTCCATTTTGCTTCCATTGATGCCAGCAGGATACACTTTAATTGAAAGAAAAGTTGTAAATATTAAATTCAATCATTTCTTTTTCGTTATACAAAGCTGTTATATCTTAATTTGTGGTTGACGAGGTAGTAGGACCATGGGCAATCGAGGTGGCTCTGCCCACTTAATCACATATATAAGAAGAAATAAAGTGGATCCTATCCAGAAGTGCTGCCTTAAAAATTAATTTATAAGATTTTAAGCACTTCACTCATGGAGGTTAGGGCGAAATACGAAATTGAATAGAACTAGATTACAAACTTCCATGCGCAGAATGATTCTAAACGAAGTTCGCGTTGTGCAGAGAGGGGATTTCTTCTGGTTAATGTCTTAAAACTGATGCTAACTCGAAGGAATTTTTCGAACTTAAATGAAATATAAACTTATGTGGGTTTAGTGAAATATTTTATGAAGTGTATGTTAAGAATATAGGATAGAAAAAATATCTAATAATGACAAAACAACCATAATAGAAGCAATTTTTCTGCTGCACGCAAGTGCAGCATTATACAGGAAAAATTGCTAAGTTCAAAGATTTAAACAAATTAAGGAGAGTTTTAACTGTGATAGAAGTAAACATTTTTGTTAATATTATTGTATTTTTACCACTATCGAAATTAAAACTCTCCTTAATATGTTTTAATATCTTAGGAATATTGGAATAACGTTTTCAAAAGTTATTATTAAACTTAAATTATTTAAGTAAAATTAATTAGTGATAAACTATTATTGCTTAACTAATAATTCTTTATGAAAAGATTTCTTAATTTAAATAATATAATAAGTAAATTAATTAATAAATTATTTAAATTTAACTTAACCAAAAAACAAATAAACTATACGAATAAGTACTACTGTATAATCTAGGGCTAAAGAATTACAAACCTTTCAGCAAGGAAAAAAGTATGTATTATTTCTGTTTACAGGTCCCTTTTCACTCAATGACATCCACATATGGAAAGAGAACAGGCGATTTGTTATCAAATCTCTGAAAGACCTTGGTTTAGGAAAAACTAAAATAGAAGGGCAAATGCAGGTATCGTTTTCAATGTATATCTTTTTTAAAAAAATAAATAAATTGGGTAACAGCGGGTAGTATGGGCCACTTAAGGAAAATTTAATATAAAATTTATATTTTTAGTTCGAATGAGCTATAAATCTCCAAAACCTTTATTTGAACACTTTTCTTCATGTTGATTATATGTATTAAACAAATTTATCTAAGCTATGCAAATTACATATGACAAATAATTTTAAGTCGATAATTTATAAAAATTTAAACATGTCGGGTAGTTTGCGCCGCACTGAAGAAAACAAGGATTAAAATTTTAAAAAATAATTTTTTGCCTAGGTATGGATATATTTTGTTTTTGTAGCCAAGTTGCAATGATTGAAGGAAATTTTCTTACATGGCCATCATTATCTTATTGTTTATTTAATCTTATTTAGTTATTTAACTAATTTTTCTTTTTTTGAAGTGTATATCTAAGCGGACTGTAATGGTCGGATGCAGCCCTTTCAAACAATTTGTTTTCCAAGTTACTTGCAATTGAAATTAGTTTAGTTTAGTTCTATTAACATTCTGTTTTGAAGCAACAGGAGGGCTATTTTGGGATGCAACTTGTAATTTTGAACCGCTGTCAGATGAAGTGGACGGCGCCTAGGCTCGCACCCCCCTGCCCTGACCAAGTTTCCGCGCTACACCAGTGTAGAGGGCGTTTGATCCCTGCGTATGATTTGACGTGCAGCAGGCCCCTTACACGGCGGAGTTTTGGTAGAATCAGGCTTTGAGCCTGGAGCCCACCGGCCCCAGGGCCGTTGCCTTACCACTAGGCCACCCTCCCCCATTGCAATTGCAAGTTTTTTGGCATCCGCAAATCACTCTCCTCGGCTTCAGGCTTCTTCTTTAACTTAGGCATTTTTTCGTAAAAATGTATGTTTTACTCACATGGCCCATACCTCCCGACCGACATTGAAATTAGCTGTCACCATGTTTTTCATTTCAATGTCGGTCAAAGGCAGCACGATGAAACTTTCACGCCATAATCTAAATAAAGTAAGCTAAATAATTACACAAGTTTCATAATTTCATTCTCACTCATAAAAGTGCAAGGAGTCGTCAAAAATAATACGAAGCAACATATTATAGGATCACAAGCAAAGAAAATTTCCTGAGGAATGAAACAGAGCAGTTATGTGATACAGCATGTATACTATGACTGTATTGCAGGGAAAAAACGGGTTCCTATCTACCAGTAGGAACTAGAAACATTAAGTGGCCCATACTAGCCGCCGTCCCCTAAATAATTAAAAATAAGTTCAGTCGAGCACAAAAACGATTGTTCCTTTACATACAAAGTAAGTTTTTCACCGTTTAGAGTAAACCGTTTTCAAAAATTGCACATTTTTAAAAGTGTTCATATTTTAAAATTTATAGAACTATCATTTATTCACAAATTCGATTTTCGTTGTTAAAATAAACAATTTTTTATAACTGAGATTTTTTCTAGGAATGTTTAATATTTTTATTAAAATGTTTTATATTTTAATTTTAATATTTGCTTATTAAAATGATAATGTTTTTTTCGTTCGCGTACTTTTCGTAAATTGCGTGTTGCAAAAATCCTACAGAGTGCAATTTGACGCGTAGCACACAGAATGCAACACTGTTCATGGCATACAGTTGGATTTAGAGCTGCGAAATTTGGAACTCAGTTACTTTTTGGGGAAGTAAATGCTCACTAAGAAAGTTTTTTTGAAATTTCAGATTTTTACTTAATTAAAAATTATGGAAATTTAAATATTTTTCCTCAAAGTCTTCGGAGCATATTATTGCACCAAACCCATTTATAAATCACTTTAAAGTTGAAAAAATTATCTTATAAGTTATACCAATTTTATTTCTCTAAATGTAAAAATATTTCGAAATTAATTTTAAGCATGATTTGCAGCAATGCTTTTTATTGTTGTAGTGAAATCCAAGCCAATTTTAGCGTTTCATCGAATTTTTCATTCCCTTGCTATTGCCAATGTTAAAGCTGTGATAGAAAACAAAAAAAATTATTTGGATATTAACTTTAGAGAAGAGTTTTCTCTTTAACTCTTATCAACGTGGTAATATTTTAAAACTGGTATTCTGTCAATAAGTTGTGTGATGTAAAAGTCATAACGTTCAAGATGCAATCAAGCCAGACGAAGCGTTAACTCTGTGCCGTATTATTTATTATTTTATTATTATTTATTTATGCTAACTATACTTTGTGAATCTTGTTCAATACTCTTATTAATATACCTTTATTCCTTTTTATTATTTAATGACAACAGCCATAGTTTTGGCATAAGTTGCTCAGTTTTTTTCGATATTGCCTGACTGTGCTATCATGCCATATAACCACTTTCAAAAGCAAGGATTATTCACAGGATCATCATATGATGAGTGATGAAGAGGAAGAAGCAGGATGGGTGAATAATATATCAGCGATCAGTAAGCAGAAGCTGGATGGTAGAATGGATGAATGATACATGGGATTAATAATCGTAAGTACACGAGTGAAGGATCAACAGGGAGAATGATGATCCCTCTATGTGTGTTTACCCTCAAATTCTATATACAAATCACTGGAGGCATGCTTCAAAAAGAAAAAGATAAGACAATTCTATTCACAAATTATTATATGTCACATTTCTTCGACAAGTCACGCTGAATATCAAATATTTATTAAATTCTTTTTGTCTTCTATTTAAAGATGAAATTAATCACTCCCAAGAAGTTTTGAAGTCTTTCAAGGGCCAGCCTATAGATCTCGTTGTTCCATTGACTTCCAACACGTTTAACAACATCTGTATTTTGATTTTCGGAGAGAGATACCATTATGACGACCCAGAAAAAAAGTCTTAGACGAAAGCTTAGATGAAGTGAGCAATCTCCTTAGACAAACTGCTTTTGACGTATTTTTTCCATGGATCAGGAATACATCTTTTCTTTCGAACTAACTTTGTATTGAGAAGGGTTATAAAGAGTTCGAGATGTGTAAAGAGATATACAAGTATGTAGTTATTCGAACTTTAATTGAACATATATATTTTTATGCATTATTATTTAACTTGACTTTTTTCATGTTTGTAAAGATGGAATTTTGTAATGGGGGCTGCTTTAACTTCCTGAACTACTAGTGTTTAGGAAGTTAAAATAAAATTTATTCTTGACAATTTTAATATAGAACATTTTAATATTTTCAGAGCATAATTATCAGTTAATGGATTTGTTTTTCTCAAATTCCGATTCCATGGGAGTGGCCCCATCTAATAGTGAAACTGGTGCAATCTGGTGGTGAAAAAACTGATTACTGGATTCCGTAATATTTATAATAATGAATTATGAAATATGTTAGACTTTAAAATATAGAAAATTATAATAATAAAAATAATACCGTCTCTAAAATCATAGGCTTAGTAAAGAAAAAAAATAATTTCTTCTTTTTTCAATAATTTCGGGAATATTCTCCCCTCAACTTTCTCGCATATTTCAACAATATGAACCGTTTTGTGTTTAATTTTGTCGTATAACGAAGAGAATGAATACACTTTTGTAACAAGCTTGCCGATGCTTTTCACCGACCGATTTCATTCGCAGTTTGACAACAGCATACAATTTTAGTGTTAGTATCACATACTAAAATTCATCTGGCAATACTTTCCAACATTTTTATCATGATGCCAGAAAATTACATATTCCTTGTGTGGTTATATTTTACTACACTTAATTTTTCTCCTCTTTATTTTATATTTGAATTTTGACTAATGATCGTATAGTGGTTTGAGAATATTAATTAAAAAAAGAGGTAATTTCAATCCGCAAATAACCTCTAGGAAATTTCAATATCCAAATTCACATGCTAGGAAAATGTGGAGACAGTGAAAATCACACAAATGAATCCCAAAGCAAGTGATACTAAATAATACATTTATTTAAAATAAATAAAACTCCTGGCTTTGCATGTAAAAGAATAGAACATAGAAATCCCTGACTTCAACTTCGCTAAAAGGGGCCCACTTAAGTATAAACAGTTAAAACAACATCACTTGGGCTTTGCCATTACATAACACAATTTCTAGATATGCAAATTCACTACTTATATTCAGGGCTGTCTCATCCAATGGGCTGATTGGGCTGCAGCCCAGGGGCGCCATCGATTCAAAAGGTGCCGAAAATTTACTGTACTCATTTTAATTTAATCTCGAACCAAAAAAATTTAACTTAGTTTTTCAAATAAAATTTAAGCATTAGTTAAATTTCAGAACATTATTCTCAGAATTTTTTCATGTTTCCTTCTTCGCTTGCATACCGTTCATTTTTTACAGCGGCCCGAGTGACCCCTGAAAAATCTCCCTACTGTCATGTAAAAAATGAAGTAAGAACTACAACAATACATCAGGAAGTGTCCTGTTGGACTTGCCACTTCCACACAGAGAGAACAAAAGAGCGACATTTACCCCCTCTCTGCCCAACCCTATAGGCCTGGAGCTATTTTGTAGCGATTTGAGTAATATGATAATCCCTTCCGATACATCCAGGAAAAGGGGTTCGTCTCACCCTAACAGATTTTTGCCTCGGATGTGCACGTGTTACTTACTATATCACAGAAACTCATTCTTTCCTATTGGTGAGATATTTTGAATTCTAATTAATGTTGTGTTGGTTGATAATTATTATTATTATTGGCTTAAATTTAGGCAATCAAATTTCGCAAGTTAAAAGTTAATGTTTTATCTTAAGCATATCTTTAGATCGTATAGTGGCTAGTAACTGAAATATACTAGAATTTTACTTCCTTAAATATTTGCTAATCAAGGCGTTTAACATCATGCCAATAACAAAGATTCATACCAGACTCTCTTAAAACACCTATTGAGAAGCTAGCAAAAAGTCATGAATATTCCAGGACACAAAATAAGGTATACTAAGCATTTTTATTACACTTCTTGATTATAACAAATTACACAACTATACTTCCTTACTATAATTAATTATTACAAGCTTAATTGCATTAATCTTGGCATATAATTGCATATATCTTAGTAAAACACAAGCGCATGGCCATCTAGTTCTGAGTTAAATTTTACCAGACAAGAATTTTTTTACGTTTAACATGATTATCATAAGGAAGTTCCTCATCCTAGGTGATCACCTAAATATTTGAAACTAGTTTCAAAATCTTAATCTTAAAGTTTTCAATTAAAACCATTTACAATCTAATTTTTACATTATCAAGATTATCGCCAATGAGCAATACAGAAATATAACATATTTAAACAAACACATATGTCTTGATCCTAGATTTAGCATATACTCAATTTAGAATGAATTAATAATTTTGTGAAAACATCTCTTAATAAAAGTTCAATGCACTCTAAATAAACCCACCATCCAAGTCTGAATCACTGCCTAAAATTCTAAAACCAAGAATTATTTTTTACAAGTTGACCATATGGGAGACAAAAGGAAAAGTTTATAATAAAAGGACTTATCTTGACGAACCGCCACTGGAGGCGTCCCCCTGGGACAGATGTGGAATCGCCAACTTGTGATGATTCGGCGACACGGAATTCCTGATCGCAGTACTGCTTCCAGAACCTTGTCACTGTTGTCGGAGCCACCGCTAAACACTGCGCCTGGAACGTCGTAATTTCCACTAACACCTGGGGCTGGGCGTGAGATACTGGTGCCATACAAATTTCCAAGACTTTTCCTCCACTTTAGGACCTATCGACCTTTTCTTTCACCGCCTCGGGCACAGCTAAGATAAGCGTGAAGGGCTCCATTATTCCCGTAACCAGCTGACTGTCTTGAAGTCTTAGTGGATTTTTTTGTCGCGTCACTGGCAAGCCATTCCAATCGTTGAAGAAAAGTATCCTCGTTGCTAAAACTCAATCTTCTTCCGTCTCCCCTTCCTTTTTTTAATCCAACTTTCTCGCCTTATATTTCCAAGTTCTCTTACCAGAAAAGATATCCACGCCTACAAAATCATCCCTCCTTGGATAGGTCAGACAAATGCATGCCCATACTTATCTCACTATTGGTCCGTCACCTCTATTTTTTAACCTCCCATTTGGTCAAGCTAACCCCTAAGTAACCATTATATGTACGTCACCAGAGTAAAATTAAGAAAGGTAAAATTAATGACACTAGCTGTTCCAGCTGGGTCAAGGCGTCACCACCCGCAGGGTAGCATAACATTGATTACAAAAGTCTATCCATCTGTTGTCCCAACAGGAAGAAAGGTCCATTTGTGCGGAACCGAAGTATGTGTCTACCTCTTTAAAGGAGGTAATCCATCACCATCTATTGCCGTTGTCACAACCCCACTAGAAAAGAAGTTCCCAGTTTGGTTGTTCTTCCCACGTTTTTAAGGAATACAATGCTTTTTCTTTCTTCTCATGCTACAAAGGAAGTCATCACACCTCTGCAGCTGTTGCAGCCTTTGACATAGAAAAAATACCACACATAGAAATTTCACTAATATGAATGGGGAGGGGGGTATGTGCAATAAATTATTTCATTTCTCCGTTCAGAAAAACCATAAGAATTTAGCTAATTTACAACAACAGATTTTTCTGTTGCTAAGAAAAATCACAACATTAACTAAGGCTCAGACAAGGATAAGGAGAAAAAACAGTATTCCGTTTTTCCGACGGCGGATGATTCTCAAATTATGCTACGATTATGCGCTGTCACTCTGCACTTTACTGCTTGACTTTTCTCTCTGAGCGGCAAGGCGATCTGAATGGTGTGTGAGTGAATACAGTTGTTTAGTTTTAAATCCCAACGCATCTCTTCGAAATGAATTAATCACTTGAATATTTTGTAACCCTACAATCAATAATGAACAACCTTCTGAGAATTGCGATTATAGCTAAACCAAAGCTGCTTTGCAAGTGGTGAGTTATATTACTATACCATTATTTTACATTGCTTTTTGGTATGAACTTTTTGTTTATGAAAACAAAATTTGTTTAAATAGATTAACAAGTTTTGAAAACACTGCGAAACCTCTCGATAGTAGCCGTCCTCCGACCCAAGCGAAAATCGTTTCTCAGAGAGATTGACCACTCTGAAGGGTTTCATTTTTAGAAGAAAAAATAGTGTTGAAACAAGTCCTTATTTATAATTTCTGACACAATGAATTTTGAGAATTATCTAAAGACAAAAATATACTTTATTCGAAGACTCCTAATTTTTTAAAAAAAAACGATACAATTTGAGTTCGTTTGGATATTTCAGTTTTTAAGTAACTTTTTCAATTTTGATTTTTAATTAATAAAATAAACCCTTAATCAATTCGTCAGTAGTTGTTGTGAATGTTGAATAAGATCTGTTTTCAACATTCCACAAACCTCTGTTACTTCACCACATTGAAATTCAACTTGATGTCTTTTGAAACCGAAACATATCCAGTCATCCATTAATGGTGGAAAATGTTTCGATATCCAAAAGCATCTTAAACTTTCTTTTCTTTAGGTTGAAGCATCAGTCCAATAACAAGAATTTTCTTCGCTCTAGCACTTATAAACCATCCTAAAACAGTTCCTCGTATGTTAGTAAACTTTCATGGTGCAATTTTTGACATCACGAAATTTAAAATTTTAAGACTGTGTTAAAATAAGACCTTTTTCAGTTTTTAACATGATAATGTCTTTAGACTTTTTGTAAATCGTGTGATGCAAAAGATACAACTCTCTATAGGGCACAGAATAGGACCTAGAGGTACCATGTTTGGCCTGTAGCAACTTGGGTTGAAGGTGCTCACTACGAAAAGGATTTCCAAGTTTTTAATTATTAAAAATTATTCGTAATTCCAAATTTTTTTCTGTATAACTTCGGAGCATATTATTGCACAGAAACCATTTTTATACCTAATTAAAATTCAAAATATTATCTTATCAGCTTTACCAATTTTATGTCAGTGCAGGTTATCTTTTATTTTAATAATTTTTCAAATTATTTGAAACACAGTTTATAGAAATGCAATGAATTAACAATGTTATGAAATTCAAACCAATATTACAATTTCAGCAAATTTTTCACTTCAAATTTTTGATTTTACCACTGTTAATGTTATGTCAAAAAAATTGTGTTTACGCTGGGAAATAGATGATTAATTTCGATTTGATTTGCGGTGCTGTTTTCGGGTGCATGCACTTTTTGTTTCCCTTTCTGAAGGTGACGGAAATGAAATGAATGGATTCTCAAAAAGCTGCATGGGCGTCCACCCATATCGCATGGAAGGGTTCGAGTGGCCGTTCCTATTTGGGATTTTAACATTATGTCTATGGACCCAAAATTCCGTGCCAAACAAAAGTGGCTATTGAGAGGGTTGGCCGCTTCGAGAGGTTTTACTGTAAATGCAGATACGAATTACCAGTTGATACTCATAACGAAATAAAATTTTGACAAAAGGGAGTATTATTTCCTTGTCATGAATATAATAATAATGAATGAAAATTCAGTTTGAGTTGAATTTCGCAGAGATAATTTTTTTGTCTCGTATAATCAAATTCTAATAATTTCATTACTGGTTTTAATGACTGGAAACATGCCGAATTAACATAACATGAAGACGCCTCTCAGCATAAAAAATACACGAATTTATGTAAATTAATTAAATTGTCAATGTCACTACTTTAAAAGTGCTTTTTAATAGAGATCAGCAAAACTATAAGTTATTGGAAAACTATTTTGCAACGAATAATAGAAGTTATTGAATTTTTGGCATGTAGACGATTACCATTTAGAAGTACCAATCAAATTATTGGAAATAAAAATAACAGGAATTATTTGGGAAGTATCGAATTGCTTGCGAAATTTGTCTCGTTATTACAAAAACACCTAACAGATCATGCAAATAAAGGAACATTAATCGTATCTTATTTATTACGAGAATTTGACATATAAATAAACACTGTATATTTTGCAGAATTGCAATTCTTCTAAGAGTTAAAACATTTTAAAAATAAAGTAATGTAAAAATAAGTCAATGAAAACAAAAAAATATTTATGAAAAATAAGTTTTATTTTTAAACCACAATAAGGTATAGTATCTGATGCAACATAAATATATATCATATGCATTTTTTACAAGTAAAAAACAAAATTGGCTCTTATTAACATTCACTTTTTTATATATTTTTTTCGAAAGGTTAAGCTAATGCGAACATCTTTTATATCTTTTTCTATAAGAATTTCATGAAACCAAAATTAATTTGTTGGTGGATTCATAACTAAAACAATCCCATTTTTCATAGGAATTTTAACTGAGTCAAGATTAGGTCTCTTGAAAATCATTGTTCTTTCAGCTCCAAATGAAAATGTAACAATAGCAGAATCAGGATCCACATCTTTTTCATTATCTTTATGTGACCCTATTTTATCATAACGGTCTTTATAACGATTTATCAGAACATAATTAAATGAACCTTCTTTAAGAAATTGATTTTTTTATTTAAAATTTTTGTTAGAATAGGTATTAAAGGCTTTGTAGGAAGAGTGTTTCCAGAAAAAGTATAAGTTAAAGTTTTATCACCATAAGCAGAGACTTTTCTAGGCACTGAATATCTTTTGCTATAGATAACCACCGTAGCCATTTCAGAAGAAAAATATTCAATTTCCCTTTCCAATTCATCGAATATTTGATCAGCTTCTTCCTTTGAAAAGTGTTGTTTATAAACAATATTTAAATTATGTTCATTCTTGACAAAGTCCAAGTCCTTAAAAATGGTGTCACCGGGATATATTTCGTTTCCGGATCTTCGGATTGAATCACTTGCAAAAAACTGAAGATTGGAGGCACCAGATTGTGGAGATGAATCATGTCTGTGCCCTCTTGGACCAAAGGCATCTGATTGCAGATTCGAGGGAAGCGGTTGCGGTGTTGTATCACGCCTCTCTCCTTTATTTCCATGTCTCAGTCTTTCGTGGTCTTTCAGGCTGCTGGGTAGAGCAAACTTTTCGCCACAAAACCTGCACGGAAACACTGGATCGACAGCATCATTCTCATCATCTTCAAGGGCGAATCCAGCTGATCGACAGTTATATAACCCCAGCCTGAAATAGTTATAATAGACGAGGTGGTTTCTAAAGCATCTTCAGTTGATTCCATTTTCAAACGCGTCCCGAAGAAAGATGCAGAAAGAACTTTTTATCATGTATGTCAATATTTAAGCAATTCATCGGTCAATGAGATATCTTTTAACTAAATGAAACGTCGTCAAGAATTTTCTATTAGTATGTGATAGTGAGTAATTCATTTTCTTAAGACTATGTTGGAAGATTCTCGATAACTTTTATCAACGAGTGCGTTATTAGCATGAGAGGGTGAGTAATCAATTTTCTTAAGGCATTTGATAGGGAAATAGTCATGTGATTGAAAACATTTGGAACTTTAAAGAAAGATAACAGATAATAATGAAAAAGGAAGGCATAACTTTAAGTTGGAACAGTTTTTTCATCTAAAATAGTTTTATGTTTTGATATTTTTGAAACTGATAGAAATCTGGAATTTTAAGTTCAATTTTAACAAATTCCACTAAGAAAAACTTAACTAACCTGAGAGAATTTTAATATGATTGCTTTTATATTCTGCTGATAATTCTATTCGCAATTTGAATAAATATGTTCAAAACTTTGAGTGAACTTAAAACATATAAGAAAAAATTAATCGAAGCTAGCTATGTTTCATGTAGGATTGACACAGAGTAAGCAATGGTCAGAAGTATCTATGTGGAATATTCTCAAAAGATAAAATAATCTGTGACATAGAGAAGCAAACACAGACGTGGCAACTCTTTTATCGTTATTCGAAATAAATCGCACATGCATGCGCGCCCACACACATGCACGCACGCATACACACATGCATGCTCACACGCACGCACACATGTATGCATGCACGTGCACGCACACACACGCATGCCCGCGCACGCACACACACGCATGCCCGCGCACGCACACACACACACAGTCTTCATGAATTAAACACGCATGTAGAGAGAAAGTTCTTTGGTGGTTAAAATTGTAGGGACTAAATTTATTTATTTGATGTATGTAAAAAGGAATTAGAATGTAAAACATGAGTTTCATTTCATTAATTTATTCAAACCAAAGAAATTTTTATTTTTCTTCTCTGTTATTGATAGGATATTCTATGCTCGCTTTCATCATTTAAAGAAATGTGTTTAAAATCAAAGTGAATTTCAATCATGTATGAAAAATTAGTTAGAGAATATAAGATTAAAAGAAATAAGGAACTAAGAAGAAAGTCAAAATAAGTTCGAAAAAGCAGAATTCACTCGAAAATTTTTTAAGTGTCGAAAGAAAGGTATGTTTAATCCGTTAATAGGCGAAAATTTTAGATTAGTGGAATGTTTTATATAGTTTTAGAATTAAGTATGATGAATGATCCAAAATTTTTAAGATAAAATAATTTGTGATGCAATCGTGGGTGTGAGGTTTAATGTAAAATTTTTAGTGTCATTCGAAGTAAATTGCAAAGTCTTTATATATAAGTTGTATGTTCAACAGAAAAAAAGTGTTCTTTAATGGTTAATATTAATAAAGTTATTTGGTCAATGTTGAAGTGAATTCGGAAAAGAAACAGGAGTTTCTAAGAAAAATGCCAACACTTTCTCGTTCAAGATTCAAATTTTCCATTTAACTTTAAGAGAGTTTAAGGTTTTGTTATTCCAGAAACATTTAAAAACGGAATTTTAAGTTAACTTGTTCAAACTAAGAGATTTTTATTGCTGTTTTATTTTATTGATAGAATCTTCAATAATCGTGTTTGTTAATAGAAAAAATAAACTCGAAACGAGGAGTGAAGTTGAATTATGTAAGAAAAATAAATCCAAGCTGGTTCATTAGAAGAATATATTCTTATAAAATTAAATTAAATCAAAAGATTTTGTGTGAATTAGTGCCTAAGTAAACTTTTTGTTATTTAAGAACAGGGAATGCACAAGTTTTGAAATTTTCCTGAAAACAAATGAAAAACTTTATTCGATAATAAAAAAATAAATAGAAAAATGAGCATGCCGAAAAATAGAAGAAGATTGAAAGTTTAACTCCAATTGATGAAATTCTGTTCAAAAGCCGAGAAAATTCCAAGTCTGAATAAAAGAAGGAAAAAAAATGAAATTAAGATTGTAAGTATCAAATTATTATGTTTATTTTATATTTTAATGCACGCAAGACAAGTTATGACTGAATTGATGCAAATCTGTGTGAGAAAGGATGTTGTGAAAAAAAAGTCACTAAAATCAAACTTTAGTAGAAGAAATATTTATGCTAAGGGTTTGATTTCCTGCGAAATAAAACGTTTTTCTAATTAAAAAACTTTAGTTGTAAATGTTCTCGACAGATGTCATTCAAATAGATCTAAGAACTCTTTTATAAGATTATATTCTTTTTAGTTGAAAAGTGTTATCTAATCTAGCACGGTCTCATGCAAATCTGGGAAAAAAATCTAAATCCGAAAGAAAAATTAATTCCTGATCTAATCCGAGAAGGGGTTGATCCCGGGTGGTAGATGGTGGAAGTGAGGGGGTGGGAGAGTCGGGGGGGGAGGGAGTGGTCCTCCCTCCTCCCGGTGTGCCAGAACCCTTATTTTTTAACTACTAACAAAGATGCTAGATTAATATTAAAGACACATTATGAGGGCTGACCATTAACAACAGCAAGATTGAAATACATTCTTACACGTAGCGCTATAAAGATACGTAATTGGTCACACTATAAGTATGAAATTCCTTAAACAATTCCGTGCAATATTAAAATAAAAATAACTAAGAAAATAGAAAAATTCTTCCGCTTTGCAAGAAACCTTAAATTCCATGTAATTACAAATATTGGCAATCAAGATGAACATTTACAAACAAGCTACATTTTCCAGAGACAGAAAGCGTCAGGGAAGACTACAGAATAATACTATTTAGATACAAACACCAACAATCAAATATTACAATTCACAGACAAGACATTCTTCAAATTATTCATCTACACTATAAACACAACACATAAAAGAGTACCATTCAGTCATATCAAAAACCAACCAGATCCCCGAAACCATAATAATTTCCCCCTAATTAAACGATACATTACTTGATAATTATTTTAATACCAGCAATGACCCATTGTGAAAAAAGATGTAGTAAAGATCGGAGTGCCAATCATCACAGATTCCACCACGAATTTCCAAAATTTTTCACACCTCCCAATCGAAGCTTTGCACCAAATCTCGAGCTTGGCGAGCAGTGAAGGGGTTACAAACATTCTATCGTGGGAGGATCGCACCATAACTCAATATCCCTGTCTGTCTATGTCGCTCAGCTTCACCTAACCTAGTCAAAGTTGCAAACTAGTGGATGGTGATTTTCACTTACAAAACCATTTTGAGTCCATAAGTAGCTTATTATGGTTCGCACATCAACGAGAGACAAAACGTCAATTAGTCTCGAAATTCAAATTGTTATCACTTTTTTGAATATCAATGAGCTTTGTCAAATACTGAGGAACAACTACTACTAGTGGTGTAGTTAACTGGCGGGAAAATCACACACGCAGGAAAATAATTTTATAACTAAGAGCTGAGACACTAGCTGAATCATTGTTGAAAAACATAAGACGCAGTTCAGGTCAGAGCGCAGCTGCCACGGACCCTTGATACATGCAATAAACTTGTGATTTATCTATTCCCTAACCATTATACTACTTTGTGTAAATATTACATGAAAGAGATTGATAATTAAATTACATATTAATACGAAATACTTGTTTTATCATTTTATCCCGACGTTTCCACGAAACATCAACGGCTCGGACTCGAACTGCGCCTTTCTTAAGTCTTATTTAGGGTAGCTCCTGATGGCGCCATCTGTTGACAGTATATAGAACTACATTTCGCGTATGACGCAGTAAAACATTATTTACTACAAATACTCATATTTCTAGCAATATTCAAATTTTTGAATTCAAATTTTAATATATTGTTTCTTTTACGTATTACGTATTGTCAAGTTTTCTGTAAGTTTCTAACAATTCGAAAGAAACCTCTGCCTGTTATAATGAAAAAACATGCGGAGTTTGTAGTTTTCAATTCAATACCGATTTTTACTTATATTGTGATAATTATTTTTATTGTCTCACTTTGGGTCCTAGTAATCGATCGTCCTTAAAATGACACCACCATCAACCTCCTAGCTAAGCGCGCTTCCAGGCTACACTTATTTATGTCCTTACATGAAGCTAATTCACAACAATCACGCGCATGCATCTACACTGGTACGATGACGTCACAGGCCGCAAACATACTACACGACAAACTCTTACAGATATGATCTATCTGTTGTGGGGTCAATCATTCTTTTTGCATTGTTAGTCTCGTAGTTATTAGCGATTCAACAAGAAAGTTCGATCGACTATCACTGTAACGAGCGGAAAGACGTTTTCACGTCAAAATTAACAATATAATTGTTTCAATAGTTGCACCTATTGTCGGTAAATTACTATTATTACTATTATTTGTAAACTAAAGATTAGTGGTGAAAGCGCGATTTCGCTATCTGTCTGCATAAATCAAGGGCGTCAAAGACGAATTACGGTACTAATAAAATGTTTCCCTTGTAATTCATTTTCTCTTTAGTTTTGAGGTTTATGTGCCTTATGTAACTTGCAAAAAAATGCGGCATGCTGTAAATTCGCCCCGGGCGGCAAAATTGCAGTTACACCACTAATTTTGTCCTCCTGTGGAAAAAAATTTCGCTCCAGACTTATATGTTTTGGACCAACTCTTCTTGTTTTCTTTCGTATAGACCCTTGTAGATAAGGAAACTAATGAGAGCAGAAAAGTCACCACTGTCACCATTTTTCGTGCTCGCATATTTAATCTGAGCAAAATATCAACTCTTCTTTTAGGAAAAAAATCGAAGAACACAAGAACACACTAGACAAAAGGAATATTCGGGATTTAATTGACAGTTACCTTGTTGAAATGGAAGTAAGGCAGACGAATGATGCCAACACAACTTTTGAAGGTAAGATGTCATGCTGACATTTTATACGATAATATCAGTGACATCTAACATTTTTTATTATAATTTCTTGCATAATATTTGAATTAAAAATATATATTTCCTCGTCGTCATATTTGCCATTTTTTCTTGCCCAAAATTAGAAGTCCCATTTTCAAAAATTCAGGGATTACATTATTTATTTATTCGAAACTTTTGAAGACATGTATAAATAAACTTAAAGGCTTACATGGTATAAATAAAATAATTAAAAATATTTTTTCTTTGACACTAAGTTCAAATCACGAAATATTCCTTTGAAAGGAGTTGACCATTTCTTTCAAAACTATATTTTGTCACATGGGAATGGTTGTTCTCATCCGCTCAGTTCTTCTTACATTTCTCATCGTTTGCACAGGTAATATTCCGAATATTTTTCGTACGTGTAAATAAGATTGTTTGCAAAAAGGGAAAACAAAATCCAAGATGGCAATAAAAGTTTCCATTTTCAATTTGAAAATGGGGCAGTTGCGCAGGTCACTGCGTTCAAAAGGTTCCGGAAATTTTATTACTGAAGAAAGATTACTGGTGGAACAAGTTTGGCTGCGATTTCCAGTCAGTGTCTTCAATTTCAGTAAACAAAAAGTATACAAAAGGCAGTTTGAATTTGAACCACGTTATAGAACTTTTCTAAAGATTTTAGCTACAGTTATTAGGGTAGTCCGAAAGAAACTTTTTTTCGTAACGCTATAGTGCGGAAAACTTTTCTTTAGAGTAGATAGGTGAAATTAAAAATATTTTTTTTCTTTTGCTTATATCTGGAGATAGCTCATCGACCCTAAACCTTTCGAAAACATACGATTTTCATTATTTTTCTAATAACTGGAAAAAATCAAATAACATCTATAGCAAATAGGTCTTTAGTTATAGTTTAGTAGAATAAAGTGTAGGAAAGATAAATAAATGAAAAAATAATACATTTTATAGTTTTTTAATACCGCAATTACACTAAAAAAACACATTTGTTTACAAAAAAATGACAAATTTCCATTGAAACAAAAAGTTGTTTTTGGTTGAGTAAAATTTCAATTTGCCATCAAATATAGTCCTTTACTTTCCTTCAGTTTCTTTTGGTACTTTGAAATAAGATTTGCATGAAAAACTTGGCATTTAATATCTTGAAAGAAGTGTAGTTCTTATAAAACCATTTCTG
This sequence comes from Araneus ventricosus, assembly GCA_013235015.1. Lineage (NCBI taxonomy): Eukaryota > Metazoa > Arthropoda > Arachnida > Araneae > Araneidae > Araneus > Araneus ventricosus. The sequence goes on along the minus strand of BGPR01002201.1, from coordinate 136,736 downwards.
GAATTGGAACCGACTACTTTTTGTGATGCCTCGGTTACCAGCTTCATACATCGTTCCACTGCTTGGGTGTGACATGGGAACTTGATAAAGTTCCACTCAGACGCTGTTCCACCTGATTGGACCTTAGACAAAATCCATTGATTAGTGAATCTCCGCAGTAAAGGTGGTGGTGAAAGTGTAGTGGTGTTCCAGAGAATCATTTCCACGTAGTCTATAGGCAGGAAATTGATTTTTGATAGTTGAAAACTCCTGATTGACTTTCTTTTAGCAGCTAAGTTTCTGGTTTTCGTAATTAAAAGGAAATTCACAAATTTCCATTGAAATAAAAAAATTCTGATTTTGTAAATTTTCATTTTTTCAAATTTTTTTTGCAATGCTATACTTTTTTTGTAATGGAAGACTTACCTCTGAGGTAGCTTATTAAAATTCAAAAAAATCTGACGGTAGCGCATTGCATTTGAATATTTGAATTTTATTGAAAAATAAGAGTTTTTAATAGTTTTTTCTAGTTATAAATGAATAAGATAAATAAAACTGCTATGTTGAAAAATCTTTAAAAGAGAGCCAAGAAAGCAAAACTCTTTAAAATCCAAAATTTAACACTTTTAAGACTTACCCTATCAGCCTCGTGAATGAAAAAGTAAACTCAAAGCAGTTTTGAAGAACCATAAAAGAGGAGCATTATTCAATTTTACAATCACCAGGTTTTCTGTTCGTTGGTCACTTTGCACCCTCTTCTGGGTCTGCCAAAACATTGTCAATGTCATTCTTTCTCATTTGACTGAAACTCGATTTTTATTACATGAACTGGACGTAATTGGATGTGATGGAACCGTTGCCAATACGGGGTGTAATATAGGTGTTATTTGCCAAATTGAAAAACAAGTTGAAAGACCACTACTACGCGGGTCTCCTGCTAACACTTTAATGAATTGTCATTCGCGCATCTGTTCATAAATTTAGATGGAGAAACAACTGGGTCAAAATCATTTAGTGGTCCGACTAGCACACAGATCAGTAAATGTGAGAAACTCACAGTGGTAAATTTTGAAAGTGTTGAGTGTGATATTCCAGAAATTGTATGGAAAATTTTAAGCAAAGATCAATCGTATCTGCTGAACATAATTTATGCTATAAAATCAGGCAGTTCTCCTGAAGATTTATCTGTTAGGGAACCTGGTGCACTTTTCCATTCAAGATGGTCAACAACGGCGAACAGAATTCTCCGTTTGTATTTAAGTATTGAAAACCCAACAGATGAACACAAGATCTTCTACAAGATTTCTTTTACCCTAAAGTCAAATATGCACATGTATGGTTTCATATTAAGAAAAACTTCACAAATGGACCAAAACATGTATTTGAAGTTAAAAAATCGTTAAAGATCCTGCCAGAAAACTTAAAAGATATTGACCCAGTAATTCAGAGAAATGCATTTTTGGGGCCCATCCAGAAAACTTGCTTTTGAGTATGATAGTAGATAAAATAGATCTTGAAAGAGAGTTACTCCATGTCATTGTCAACGCATGACAAAAAACTATATACGTGATTCCCAATGATTTGCGCTCTCCCGAAATTTGCAGACACGTAGCTGATGTACTCAAAGCCAGGTTCATCTCCAAGCTTAAGTGTTCTTCTATTATGACTATTCTTCCGTTGTCTTCCATTGAGAGAGTCCTGTCTTTTCGCCCATCGAAGTATAAACCAAGCTGGTCATGGTCATAATCTTTTATAACTGACTGAGACGATAGAGTGGTTCTTGCCATTGTTCTCTCACGCCGAATTTTACTTCTGTCAACAACGTTTGAAACATTGCTTACTGAGATAATGCCCACATATTGAAACGCAGCTGACCATCGTGTCAGCTGCGTTTGCAGCAGCCTGCTCGGTCGGAAATACCAAATCGGTTCAATGTTCTAACTACAGCTGAAAACTGTGTCACTACAGATGTGACTGTGGGGAAGATTCCATGAAGTACCACTTCCGACTTAATTATGGGTGGGGAGATAAAGCAGGAGACAGAAAAAAGATGGGATTGTCTACTGCTCTGATTGGTTAACCGGACTGATGCGACGGTGTGGGGAGGGGGAGGTCAGTCATAAAATGTTGCAATATACATTATACTACTAACTTACTTTATACTTTATTATCCCTTACCATTTGTGAAAAAATGAAGTACTTTTATAGCAAATATTAATGCCTTATGGAGAAAATTAGCTATCGGCAATTTTTAAAAATCGTCTGGTCTAATTGATTTGGACGAGTTTTCTGATTACTTTATTAACATTAAAAACCTTGACTTTATCTGCTTGTATGTTCGACTTCCACTTTGAAGATTCCATTGACTTAGCATTACACCCGAATTTCGTAGTGCAGACAATTAAATGTAAACAAACAAAGCAGAAAACTCGTCCATTCGCATTTTAATTAAAAAATGTTTAAGACGATAAAAGAATTTTGTGCATTACAGTATTTTATAATACAAAAGTATTTTTCACCTTTAAATATTAGACTTGAAAGCATTTTAATCCCGAGCAACGCTGGGTGTATCAACTAGTATCTTAACATAAATAAAAGTCATTGTTGTTATTTAAGTGGGTATGTATGTATAATCCAACTCTCCTCTTAAGCCACTAGATAGATTACACACTTCTAATTTAAAACAAGAGAAACATTATTGTCAACTTTTCCATGTCCAAAAGTTTCAGATAATTAGAAATTTACAGAAACCGTTTTTTCCGCAGTAACTTCGGAGAAATTTGTTTCAAAAAATTTTTTATGCCATCTGAAACTTTTAATTTTCAATGATACTAATTTTTAAAAATGTGTAATTTTTCCTTCATCCCTTACTATTTTTTAAACATTTGATAAAAACTTGATTACATGTAGAGGATTTTGAAATTAAACCAAATTTATAAAAACTTCGTTGCTAGGAAACGGTGGGACTTTTAACTAATCTACTTTTATTTCTGTTTATTTTTGTAAATATTTATTATAAGATCATAATCAACTTCTCAAAGCACACAAGTTAATTAAAGCTTTAGTTAATTAAAAGTTAAGCAAGATTTTGCGTTTTTCAGCGCTATCTTTCGAAAATATTATCTCACAATAACAATTTTGATGCTGTATTAAAGTTCGAAAAACAATATTTCCAGTGACTCAAATTTCATTTCCGTTCAATTTGTTGCTCTAACTTTAAATTTTAAAAAAAATTAAATTGTATATAAATTTTACAATTTATAACAATACTTTTTTAATGTTGAAAAACAAGAATACATACGAAGAGCTGCTGCTAGAACACAATAACAGATTTCTGGTAGTACACTAAGGAAAAGTTTAAGAGCAGACGATTAATAATTTATATCAGGAACATCTAATGATCTGGATTATTTAAAAGTGAAAAAATAACTGTTTAATTAATTGTCCCTAAATATTTGTCAAAATCTTTCTCATACTTTAATAATTATGAACAAAATTTGAAAACCAGCAACTATAAAACGTTTCAGACGGCAAAAGAATTTGGGGTATTTTAATTTTCTATACAAAAATAGTTTTTCATTAAAATTATTACACATGAAATTTTTTTTATCCCGAGCAATACTGGGTTGAGTAGCTAGTTTCTTTATAAAAGTAAATTTAATTCGCACCCACTCTTCGCATATAGAATTTTTTCATACTTTTATTATTAACCAAAAGTAAAATTGAAGTAAATTTTTATGACAAGAAACAACATTGGGTACTGAAATATTAGAACCTATTTCAGTATTATTGGAAGAGTGTTCAATTATTAAATTGCCAATCTTCTAGCCATATGGTAAACATGTGTTCGTGATCCATTGAAAGAAAAATACAATGGTTTGTGAAAAAGTTATGAAGGAACTCAAACTGTGAGGGAATGTTGCAAAGCTACACAAGGGGCACGTCTAATGAGCCCGTATAATATTCTTCAAGTTCCTTCTCTTTACTCTTGCAGTTCCCCTCTATTGTTAAGGCGTTTGCTTTGTTACATTGTGCCATTCAAATAGATAAATGACAGCAGTTTCAAGAAACATGGACACATAACCTCTTCAAAAGAAAAAAAAATTCGGACATGAAAATTCGGAAAAAAAAGCTCTTAAGTGCGCGGTGATTAATCAATGAAATAAATTGAATAATTTGAAATGAGTAACAAACTTCTCTTCTTAAGTCTTTTATTTTCTAATTTTGCGTCAAAAGAGTAAGAAGAAAAAAAAATATTACGCTTTGACTGGAAACCTAGTCCTATTTTTGTGAAATTGATTGAAAAAGAAGGATTTTTTTTTGAGAAAGAAAAATTTTTTCCCGCATAAATCCATGAGAAAAGAAAACTGATTTTCCCACTGAAATCAATTGAAAATTATAATAATAATCAATAGAAAATTATTTTGGTGAATTGCATCACCGAAAGTGGGATTTAAAAAAAATTCTTAAAGAGGTGTCTTCAAAGCGCCCCTGGAAGGGATAAAGAAAAAAATTGCGTAACAACAATTTGTGATTAAAAAAATTTATATGTTCCGAATAAACGTCTTATTTTTTAACAAAAATGTACGTAAGTATTTTGCTCATCAAGCAAAATCATTTATGATCGTTGTAAACGATTTGAAGCATTTTGAAATTCGGGAAATTCTATGATATTTTTCTTCATATATTATTTCATCAATTAAAATTTTATGTTTCGATTGCTATGAATACTAAATGGACTTATGAAAATATTTTGGGTCTCTAGTAACACCAGGTACATCAACTAGTTTTACTGAAATTCGCATCAAGTCTACAAATAAAATAAACTGATATTGGAAATATTCAAACGTTGAAACAGAAAATTTTAATTTTGATCAAAAACAAGTTACGCATGTACGCGGAATTTTTAGCATATTTTCTTATTTTAGTGTTAAATTTAGTTTAAAAATCTTATTATCTCGCATCTTCCTTGATTATTTCAGAAGAATTTTTTTCAAACGCAATATATGGTGTTTTATCTACCATTGACAAAAGACTATTTTCTCAATATCTTAAAAGCTTAAAAATGAAATGAAAAACACGAATCTTCTTGAAGCAGAAAATTATACAAACTTTTCATTTAATTATTGGAGACAACAAATTCATTTTACATTCTCTAACTGTATGCAGAATTTGTATTATTATCGTATTATTAAGTAATAAATTTGTTTAAAAATATGATATATTTTAATCAGAGTCATATACAAAATATGTTAGTAGAAGCTTAATACTAAAAAAATGAAAAGAAACAGAAGTAAAATTCTTTGATGGAAAGCAGAAAGAATTGTTGTTTTCGAAATGCATTTAGATGAGTGATATTTCTCTAAATCATTTATGAAACAAATTTTCTCTATATTTATTAAAAATAAGAATATGAAAAATTCTAACTCTCTAAAAGCTTCAGACTGAAAATCAAAGTGGCAAATTTGATGTGTTATTCGGTTTTGATCAATGCATAAAGTATTCCTAAAACTTTCATATAGTAGCAAATTACGAAGAAAAACCTATTAGCACAAAGATATTATACACCATTTTTGTTTTCTTGTTCAATATCCTCATACTGAATATCGTAGCAGAATTATACAGCACTGTGCGTTATAAGGGAAAATTTCTTGTTCTATTGAATTCTTATATGAATCTATTGAATACAGGAAATTTATTATTTTTAATTGTTAATAAGTTAATTGTTTTATATTTTTAAAGTAATTGCTACTGGATTGGCAATTATACCTGATCTTCTTTCAAAGTTTTCTTGTATGTTGCTAAGATTTTCCAATTTCTGCTTAATTGTTGGGATTTTAGGGTCAAGTGCGTAAGGCAAAATTGCGGCAACATGATTTTGAAGGTTGTTACCCACAGGAAAATCCGCAACAACTGGAATCTGCAAAGAAAACGAATGAAAAATTATGGTAAATTAATTAATGTCGTAAGAACATTTGTATTTTACAAATAATGATTCAGGAAATATTTTGTCTCAATTACAAGTATTTCTTAGTCTGGGAAAAAGTTCCAGCTCATAGAAAAGTACAAGCAAATTGTTAGTAGGTTCAAGGTGTCATAAAATGGAGTGACTATTTTAAAAATAAAATAATAAGCAAATATGACATTTCAAATTATTACTACAGAAAGTTAACGGATGAGATTGGGAATTTTCGTTGATACACATCCTTGTGTTGATTCCAAATGTCACCGAAAGATAGTGCTAGTTCTTAAAAACATCTGGATCGCTGGAAAACTGTTAGAAATCCCACTACGGTATTCTCGAAATATTGAACCAGACACAAAATTAACATCGTCGTTCCACAGTGTCACTAATGAAACCCAAGCATTCGTGTAGAGGAGAATTTCTCTGTTCATATTTTTTTCTCCGAAAGTTTGATTAATATCCATACACCGGAGGGCAGCACGTGCCGGCTGAAACACGATTGAAGGACATTTGCAGAGTATGATGTAACAGCAGGTTTGAAAATACCGCTCTTTACATGCTCGTAGTAGTTTGCTTGTTCTTCAGATTGTAGAGCAATGATGTGGGTTCTTTCCTGTGGGAGTAAGCTCAAAAGATGAGAGATCCACAATTCTTTAGGAATTGCTATTCTGCTAGCCTGTCTTTCAAATAAGACGAGATACAAACTGATGTCTTCTTTCGACTCAAATTTGTTTAATAGCTTGCTGATTTCATTGCCTGATGTTCGGGAATGCTTTGCTGTTCCGGGATTTAATTTAGCTTGAGTTTCTATTCTAAGCTTCTCTAGTTCCAGTCCATCATTTCTGTTCTCGCTCGTTTACTTTCTTCGAGGATTCCAAGTAGCGCACTATATTCTTTAATATTTTATAATATTGTTTTACAATACTGAAACAGTGTAAAATGTAAGACTTTTCCTATATTGCCCAGTATTGGGTTTCAATATTGTACGATATTGAGCAACAGTGTACAATATAGTTCAACCTAGTTTCAATATTGTACCATTTATTTCCCAAAATTATAAATATTCCTAATATTAAACCTGATTACTTATTGATGGAAAGAAATTGACTTCCATACCGTTTCAGATGATTAAATAATCATAGATATATGATACTTTTACAGACCTTGGAAGAGAACCCCTGGCCTCTTCTTTTGATAATCAGGCGCCTCATCCACTCAGCAAGCAAGACCTGGAAGACTGCAGATAAATTATGGTAACGGAGCTTGCGTCGATACAAAGTATCTTGCATCTCCACATCTTATTTTGAATTGTGTTCTTAATTTAATTAACTTTTACCAATTTCGAGTTGAGATTATTATTTGAATTCAAAGAGGGGGCGATTTTCACTCGTAACTAAGATTTGCAGTTGGAATAGATTATAGAATTAAGATTCAAAAATAATTACTGTTTAAAATTTGTTTTTGTTAAAAATATGTGACATAAAGAAGGTTATCATTTTTCTACTAACTATGACCGTTTTTAGTGTTTAAATCTGTTTATGAACATTAGAATTTCAACATTAAGAAAAGGAAATATAATTGTAATTAATATGTTTATTAACAAAATAATTTTGCATGTTCTGTATATAATAAAAGTTGTTACAGAGAATTTTTCAAAAGTAATATTTTTTATAAAAATACCTATCAAGTTTTCAAATTATCATTGATTTATTTGATTAATAAAAAGATAGACGATTTGGGACATTTTATTAAATACCGGATGTTTTTTTAAAACAGAGACAAAGAATCGAAACTATATATATACAAACGTATGTCGTATGGTCACTTCATTTAATAAAGCGGAATAATAATACGTTGTTATAGTGTTCAATGTAGAATTTACAATATTGCCATCACTACATTTATCAACGCTGTTAAACGTAGAATTTAGAATATTTTCACTACTACATTGATCAACGTTGTGGGAATGTGGAATTTGCAATATTGTTTATACAGTGTTCTACAGTATTCTACATTTAAATGAAAAAATGTCCCAATGAATTTTTGAAATAAAATCTTAAAAACATGAATTATGAAACTAAAAATAATATTTTGGTGCCAACATTTTACGTTTACAAAACCTTTTAACATTTTGATACATCATTCGGTATTCCTCGGTATTCACAATATTACTAATATAATAGCCCAGATCTGCCTCTCAGTGATACGGTAACGCTTTGACGTCACCAACAATAAAATGCGCACCATAGCACTGCGAAACATTAAAGAGCATTATTTCATTGTTAGAGCATCTAAATTTCAGTACTTTTAAATTTAAAAAAGTTATTGTCGTTCTAATTTCAAATTTAATAGCTCTGAAATGGTGAAATGAAATTTGCTATCGATTGATATAAAATGTATCTCGCTATGATCTATAGTTACTGAAAAATGTTAAATTATATTAATCATATATTTCAAATTCATTTCCGTTTTATAATAGAAAGTAGTTAATCACGCCAGTGGTATATCATGCGTGTGATATACTTTGGACGCCAGGATGCACCTGATTATTTATTGCAATCGTGATGATGTAATTTGATAATATTTTTGGCAACGTTCTACAAGCAAAGAAGGGCTTTGTTTTGATTAGAAATTCGAAAAAGAATTCCTTTGAAATTTTAACTTTTGACTTACGTTTGACAAGCTGAGAATTTCAAGGTTATTGAATTATTATGTACATATTGTGGTGCAGTTTATTTTAATTAATGTTTATTTTTCGGCATATAATTCAATTATTTTTTGTTATGACACTTAAAAATTTCTTTGTTGTAATTCTTTGTCTAAATTACACGAAATGTTTTTTTCTCTTATGCAAATCTGAATTCTGGACAGCTAGCCCTCCTGTAACTTTATACAACCCCCTTTAGAATACGACCTTTTCTTTCCTCTTTTACCGTATATACTCCCCTTTTCCCATGAGAAACGCGCGTGTTTGTTTGAATCGCTTAATTGTTTATTTCACGTCTTGAACCCCCTTTAAGCTTGAAATTAAAAATTGTTTCTTGAGTCCTGCGCTCCTTTCTAGAAAAGGATCCGAATCTCCCACTTTATTACCGAGGTCATTTTCACTTCCTGCCATTACCTTGGAATATCAATCATAAAATCGTTTAGATTTCCCTACCTTAGCAATGGAATGTGATCGATACGGAATTTCAGATAGAACAGCTACTTCATTTGCCAGTGCTGTTCTACAAGACATTGGAATTGTACACGAAGGAGAGGCTTCGCATGTGATAGATCGCAATAAAATTCGTAGACAGCGTAAAAAGCTTTAAAATGCAGTTGCAAAGTCTACTAAGTTAACAGTGTCTTGGTCTCTTTTAATCGGATTATATTTCGATGGGAGAAAAGACAACACAGAAGTGCTAATTAAGAAGGACACAAAGCACTACCCATAGACCACGAAGGAGGAGTATTATACTCTCGTAAACGAACCTACCTGTGTATATCGGACATGTTATTGCTGAAACAGGAGGAGCTAAAGCCATAGAAGAAGCAATATTCAATTTTTTGGAACACATAATATGCGATTAAATGGGCTAACAGTAATTGGATGCGATGGAACAAATGTTAATACTGGGCACAAGGGAGGTATTATTCGCTTAATAGTACTGGCCTCAATAGACATTACAATGGTGAATTTGCTTGTTTCAAACAAATGAGTTACATCTCCATCATCTACTAAATTCTTTGGATGGTGCAACAACTGGTCCTAAAGAATTTTGTCGAACACTTGGTAAAGCAATCAAAACCTACCAGGAGCAACATGTAGCTCCTTTTTCTTCAATAAGTGTGGAGAATATGCCACGTAATATAGATAGAATGGTTCATAGCAATGATCAGCAATGTCTATATGATATTTGCCTAGCGATATCACGCGGTGAATGTTATTCTGACCTGTCATTAAGAAAGCCTGGTCCAGTTGTTCACTCAAAGTGGCTAACAATTGCAGGTAGAATTTTAATGTTGTATGTGGTCACAGAAAAACCATCTGTCAATTTTATTATTCTTGCAACATATATTATGAAGGTATATGCAACCTGTATGGTTCCAGCTCAACACAAAGCCCTCCATAACAGAAGGAGCGCTACATATTTGGAGACTTATTTAATTTTTTGTAGATATTTGGAACCCAATTTAAGAAATATAGTACACACTTTTATTCAACGAAATAGCTTCTTTTGTCATCCAGAAAATTTGCTATTGTCAATTTTCACATATAAGGGAAAGAATATAAGGTCTTTGGCACTATGAAAACTAATTTGTGCTAGAAATGAAAACAGAGGATAATCAGAATAAGAATTTTTCAAGTACCAAAAATAGACTTTAAAGCAAAGGATTTTTTTGCACTTATTAACCGGCAACGAGTTGGGCCTTTTAAACCACCTCTTTTGATGAATGTGCCATTCAAAGAAATAGAGGACATGGTAAAAGTTAGATGTAGGAATGGTCAAAATATCCATGTCATACCCAAGCTGTAGAAAGATGTTTTCGCATAGTGTCTGAAGCGTCGGAAAGTGTATATGGAGAAGAGAAGAGACACGGCTTTATATTGAATAGGATACAATCAAGAAGTCTTATCAAGCATTATAATACCAGAAAGGATTACATCCTTTAGAAATATGTAAATCTTCAAACTAATAGAATTAAAAAATCCATGATTAAGTTCACTTTTTATAAGTTTTGTGATTTATTGCTTTGACTATTAAATTTATATTTCATGTATTATTATAAAATTATAATTATTTATAAGTTTATACTTTAATACTTGAATAATCTGCCAATTTTTCAAATATTTTTCATTAATTCACAATTTTTAATAGATATTTGTAAAAATGTCATTTTTTAACTTTTTGGGGGCTTTCGGGCTACAAGAAGATATGAATGAACTTTAATAATAATAAAAAACGCACACTAATATACCCAAAACAAAACTTTCTTACCCGGCGCTAAAGAAAATTTTGAAAATATTTTTTATAAATTTCCGAAAAGAAAATGCCATTTTTAACTATTTTTGGGGCACTTGGGGCACTGGAAGATATGAATGGATTTCAATAAAAAAATATATGTAAACTAATATACCTAAGACACAACTTTTCCACCCCATGCCAAAAATAATTTCAAAAAAAAAAAAAAAAAAATTTTAAATTTTCATAAAAAATTCAATTTTTAACTATTTTTGAGGCACTTTGGGCACCGGAAGATATTAATGAATTTCAATAAAAAAAATTATATAAACTAATATACTTAAGACACAACTTTCCCGCCCCATGCCAAAAAGAATTTCAAAAAAAATTTTTTTTTTCCTATACTTTTCGATCCACCCTAGTGCACAAGGGGTTGCTGGTTTGGTTGGCGTGTTTCTGAGGACTGTTTGGCGTCTTGGCGCAACTAAATTAATTTTGGGTTCTATGCCTTGCCAATAAAAAAAAATCTTGACCGTTGGCACTGGAAGGAGCGATGAAGGTAAAGCTTGGCACGACATCTGATTTTTGTACAAGAGGGAGAGTGCGTGACGGAAAAAAGGGAGGACAAGATTTTGGTAGAAGGAAAAAAGACAAGACTTTGGAACAAGAAAAAAAGATTTTGGGATTCTGGCAATGAACTCGGCGTAAAGGTGATCTCTGATGCTCAACGTGTGGAATGATAACTGCCATTAGCGGACTTGTAACGAATGGGTGCTAAGCAGAGGCCCTTTGAACGATCCAATATTTCGGCTGCATGATAGCGGCAGCTTGAAACTGTTTGCACGCGTTGAGGCTACAGATTCGTAGAAGGTGAATCCCGTGTGTCCGGCCGTGCCTGGCCCCTTTACCTCGGAGTGCTGGACTGGCTGCCACTTCTTGCGGTGTAAGCGGCTCTGAGCAGCCTGGCCTTTTCCCGGCAGAAATTTGACCAGACAACCGTCCATGCCTGTTTGTTAAAGTACCTGAAGCGTGTGTCCTGGAGCCCTGCTACTGAAGTGCCTGCTGACTTCTCCATGCAAGCCTATTGAAAACCACCTGCAGATGGGAGCTGACTGCCACAAGGTTTAGTGCCATGGATGCCAGCTAGGAGAGAGTAAACATCCACAATATTGAGTCATGAGATATAACAGAAGTGATCCGAGACTCGCCCTGCCTGCCAGCTCCTTTTGTGTTTCTGTCCCGAACCCCCAGCCCAACCTTCTACAAATGATGTCTTCAGTTAAGACTCTTTTGTTTGTTTTGATATTGAGAAATTTAATTTAAAGGTTTTAAATTGGTAGGCTAAGAGCCACAGTAGTTTAACTTTCGGATATGAAAATTTTATGTGATGTGCTGACGGCTCACTCGAGTAATGAATGTAGGATGATTTAAATTTTTGTTACTAGTATGCTATGCCCTGATTATAGGAAGTTGCTTTTGTGAGTGAATACTTATATGTATGTAATACTGTTGTGAATTTGGAATGCATTTTAATATGTGTGTTGAATTTAGTTAACTACCATTACAAGCATTTTCATACTAACTACATGTAAACTACCAGCATTAACTTTAAGTAGGGATTTTCAGGACTTTTATTATTTTGGTCGGATAGAAGACATAGTACTGATAAGAACTCTAATTAACCTGTCTTTGACTTTTTATCAACTGACATGTGAGTGTTTTGAATCCAGAGCAACATTATACTTGCTCAGTTCATGCTATGTAAATCCCCACCAAAATGCATTCACATTTTCTGAAATTCTTAAATAAACTGAAATTAATTTTTAGCACAGTTTCTGTCATTTGTTCATGCTTGTGTTTTATTCTCACTCAATGTGTCCTAACAGATTTTCCAGGTCTGGAATTATCTACTTATAAATTTATGTCTGTGTAATGTTACTTCCTGGGGTTATTGCTAAAATATTTTTTAACACAACGCGGATTGCTTAATTTATTTGAATGTACCTTTTATAAGATCTTTTATTTGGATCTTGATTGCTTAAACTCTTTTCTGAAATCTAAATTTAAAGTAATTAAGCAAATAAAGATAAAAAAACCACACGACAATTTTTTGTATTTATTTTTTACTATAATTTAATACTTTACAATTATGAATTATTTTACTATATTTTTTACGATGAATACCGACGAATAACCCATCGCAGAAAGACGGTGGATGTGAAAGGAAAGGAAAGCAAGATGGTTAGCAAGGCAAACCCAGGAATAGCTGGACAGGATTCGTGCAGTAGATGCAGCCGCTTATGGAAGGCGCATCGAAGCTGAATATATCTAGCCATATATGTCAATTTAAACACGTCAAATTTGACTGGAAATCTCTCGAATGAAGAGGCGATTTGCATCCGTTATACCATGACGGGTGATTTCCTAGTTGTTCAATACTGCCCAAAATATTTTACAATATTGTAGTTCTACTAGGGATACCATCTAAAAGCGCTTTGACGTCCTCATCTTTATATCCAGGACCTTAAAAAATTAAATTCCAAATGACTACTTTAGTCATCTCTAGGGTTACATCTAGTTTAAATTCAGAGGCTATGGTAATCAAATCGTCTTTCCTTCCTTTCAATAAGAAATCCATTTTTATAAGAGAAAAGTGAATTTTTTACTGCAGAAAATAAATCAACCTATTAAAGATTAGCCTATGCAACTTTAGGGTGAGCTTTAATTCTGAGTAACATTTAATAATCATATAAAAGAGTTTATTGATTCTTCAAAATGAAACTTTCCTTTTCATAAAAAATATAAAGGAATGATATTTCCAATCCATTTTAAAAACAGTCTGTCCATTTCACAACATACAACAATTGAAAGAATTAGTTCTACAAAATTCCCTCCTACAGCATTCCAATATTCATAAACTATTAATAAAAACCAGTCCTTTCCTTCGTCTCCAAGAGAAATTTGGGATCGATGTTTCTGAAATAATTTAAATTGTAAGAAGTTATACAATCATGGATCGATTGCTACTTTGAAAAGGGCGCATTTATGCAAACTTTACCTAATGGTGTGTAACTGTTTGAAAAATTGAACAAATGCAATTAGTTGCGCAGTAAATTACAACACAACACAATAGGAACTAAAACATAGATACTGTCATGTGAAGTTGTTCGTCTTTTACATAACTTGCTCATTCGCTAAGCAAAAGTGTACTGGCAATCAATACCTTGAATTCCTCAAGATGTTCCTTGGGTCCGATTCCAGAAAGCATGAGGAGTTGGGCAGTGTTGGTGGTGCCGGCTGACATGATTACTTCTCGCCTGGCTTTCACTTCACACGTTATATTCTTGAAATCGAACTGAAAAGCAACAGCTCGGCGTTTATCTAATATTACCTGAAGACAGAATAAAAGATGTGAAACAAACTGAACTAAAGTAAATTAATGAGATTTCAGAATGCATTGTCAAAACTTACTCGATTTAATGAGAGGTTTTGCTAATAGAAAGGCCTTATGTAATCTTTCCCATTATTAAAAATGTATGATGATTTTATTCAAATTTTCAAAACTCATAAAATAATTATTTTTCAAGTGATTAATCTTATATCACTTCGGAATGTTTTATAACTTCAGAAAAAAATACAGTATTTTGACATTTTTTAACAGTGTTGGTGTGTTTAAGGAATGCTTAATTAATATATTTAGCCATCTCTGTACTAGGATTTCGGGATTTACTTAAAAAATAATCATTTTATTATTTATTTCTTTGAGAAGCACACCACAGAGAAAATTTCAGTTACAGAGTGCAGACTCAACATGAGCAACAAAGGCACGAAGAACAAAAGCTGTAATCATTGAGTCTTAAAGATATTAAAAAATGCATTCGAAAATTAAAAGTTGCACATGAAAACCTGGAAAGAATATGAAAGTTCCAAACACTAAATCATAAAAAAATTTACAAAGTCATAATTTATTTAAAAGTTGAATGCACACAATCACAAAAACATTAAAAGACTCTATAGGGTTTTAAAACAAAAAGTATTTAAAAATATATAGTAGGGTTATAAAGTATTTTAAAATTTAAACCAAGAGCTAAAACTAATCCCAAAACAAATCTCTTTCAGTCCAGAGCCGTTGACCCCTCAATCACTTATGCTGCTATGACAAGTGATGATATTAGCCTCCCTGGCTCTGGGCAGGACCTGAATAGTATTAAATGGAACACTCCAGCTATTGATCTTGTAAGAGAAAAAATTGATAGTCTCAATGACATTTTCGATATCCTCAATGAATTCAAAATACTTTGGTAATATGAATGTCAAAACCCTCTCCCAAAAATTAAGGAAAGCCAATAATGATATCCATAAAACCCAAATCTTCAGTTCGCATTTAAGTTACAACTAATGACCTTGTTTTTTTCTTAACTGCCCCACCCCCCTCTTGTCCGTCTCTTCTATTCACCCATCCTCCTGCACTTAGCCACTCCCAGCCTCTTTGTAATCCAGGCCCATTTGCTAAGTTGGTTTAATGCCCCTGGTTCGAGCCTCGTATCTTGTTTTGCTTTGCCAGAATCATCGTGGTGGAATCTTTTACTCTTTTAAAAACTTATTTTGTTTTTCAGTAGAATAAATATTGCCTCTTTCTTTTTCTCTTTTTAAACAAAATTTTTAAATGAATTTCATAATATCTTTAAAAATATTTTATGCTTTTTAAATTATTTAATTCCTTCACAATTATAAATGCACAGTTTTTCTACTTGGATCTTCATTGTTTAATACAAGCTTATCATTACCAAGAAATGCAGGTGGTGGCCCCTGTGGAAGCCAATGAACTGCAGCTAAACAGTCAAATCATCAATTTAATCTTCCAATTTCTAGTAACCAGGTATGAGATTGTTTTTCTTGTTCTCTTGTGCTGCATTCTCTCTATAAATATCTGAGTTTATTACGTTATGGGCCCAGACCTTAATTTCTCATAATATTTCAAATGATTTGTTGCATAAAAGAGAAGGTAACTGAAATGAAGGGGGGATGATAAGGTTAAAGGATATGGTTGAAGGTTTTGCATTCAATGGAGAACTGTCCGAATGCACATGCTGTTTAAAGGGCAACATGCATAGGCAGTCATTTCCTAAGGGTAAAATTAAATGTGCCAAGGAAACATTAGGTATCGTGCATACAGATTTATCCAATGAATGTCGCGTCAATTGGTGGTTCCCAATACCTTTTTCTTTCAGAGACGATTTATCACGAATGACTTTTGTTTATTTTTTAAAACATAAATTTAAAGTGTTTGAAAAATTCAAAATATTTCAGTTACATGGAACGAGATGATGAAATATCTAGCATCAAAAGGGATTCAGCATAAAAAAATCCATTCAGCATACACCCAAACAAATAAGGGTAGCAGAACGGAGCAATAGAACTCTTATTGACAGGCAAAATCAATGCTAGCTGATGCTCATCTGGATCGAAAATATTGGGCAGAAACTCTTCATACCTGCAAATCACTGTAAGAATATTTCTCCTGCAGTAGCAATCGCAGGCGCAACTCCTTATGAAAAATGAAGTGGAAATAAACCGAACTTGGAATACTTGAGGGTTTTTGGGTGTCGCGCATTCGTTCGCATTCCCAAGAACGAACAAAAAACAGACAAACGTACAAAATGGGATGCTAATTCAAAAGGAATGGTGGCTATTGTGTATTGTCAGGATAAGAAAGGATATCGTTTGATAAATGCGGTAAGTTACGAAATAATAAACGTAGGAGATGTACATTTGTTGGAAAATCAAATGTACCCAGATAGCAAGGAAGGTTGCGGAAAGGTTGCCATTTCACTTTCCACAGGCTTTCCGCGGAAGCATTTCCGCACCAACCGTTTCGGAAACCCTTGCCGCAAGGTTTACATAGGAAAGCTTTTTATGAATTACCTCACCGACAAGGTTTGAACGACAAGTCCGCGAAAGCATTTCCGAGGAAACCGGTCCGGAAACCATCCCGCAAGATTGACGTAGGAAAGCTTTTCATGAACCACCTGTCCGACAAGGTTTGAAAGGCAAGACGCTTGATGACGTAGACTACACGCATGCGCCCTCTGTGACTCCAGCATACTCGTCTATCGACTGCGACTCCATTTGTTTACACGTGAGTTGGAGGTAAGAGATTTTTATAAAACTTAAACAAAAAAAAATCAGTAGATATTTATTTTCAATTTCCTCTTTATTTTGCTTAAGTAATATGATTGTTATCCCTATAATAATATACAATATTTACGAAAGTAATTACTCTTTAAATTTACGTGTTTCTTTTATACTTTAGACAAAACAAGTTGATAATTCGTTCTATGTTTGCGATTATGTTATTTCGAAATGGCTCCTTAGAGATGATATACTGCCATATCGTTCCTACTGGTTTTAGTTCGATACATGTTATGCATTATCCCAATATTTTTTTTAAATTTTATTTTGTATTTTTCGTATGAACTAAACTGTTCTAAAATCATATGGGAATTTCACAGTGAAAGTACTGTTTGAAGCATATTAAATCATACTGATACTATTCTTTAGCAAATTACATTGGCTTTCTGCTAGTTTTTGAAGAATATTTTAGATTTAGAGTTATGAATTTTGAAATAAATTAACCCCATTTGCACCAGTTTTGGCCACCTCTATGCACCAGTTTTGGCCACACTAATATTATATTTTTAACAGACATTTTAGTGAGTTTTAAGTAAAAATAAATCATTTTTATGCAATATATATTTTAGTACATTATTTTCTGTTATTTTAAATGTGATTTTTTTGATGAATTTATAAAGATATGTAATAAAATTTTCCTAAGATGATTTTAGCTGCAGATTTCAGTTTTTAAACAAAGAAACAGGAATGCAGAAAACAATAATTTAATTTGGTTGATAAAATACAAACTATATATACTCACATAATTTTTTTATCAAATATGAAACAAAAAAATGGGCAGAGGAATTAACTTACATTGCAAAAGTGCAGATTTTGTTAAAAATCTTACAAATCAAGAATTAGCATTATTATACTCAACAATATCCACAAATATGCATTTTTATAATATTTAATTGCAACATTAATCAAATTCATCAGAATCATTTTTAAAATCGGAGCAATCCATGCATTTAAAAGAATATTCCTCATCACTCGATTCAGGTTCCTGAAGTTGAAATTTTCTAACATAAAAGTGAGGTAAACATTCAAAATGGAGATGTTTCTGACATTCCATTTTGAATGGCCTTAACTGCATTACCAACTTTAGATGGTGAGTAGCAAATTTTTTGTATGGAAATGCTACCTGCCTTCTTATTTTTAATTGGAGTCATTACTATGTAAAATGAAAACAAACAAAACTAAATCAGTTACTTTTCATTTTAGAAACAAAACTAAATCAGATGCTTTTATTTTAGAAACAAAGCTAAATTAGTTGATTTTATTTCATCCAGATATTCTTAAATTTATGTAATGCCTAAAAACACAATAATGAAGTTATGTGACCAAAACTGGAACATGTAGTGTTCCACTTTTGGCCACCTGCATGGCCAAAACTGGTACATATAATAAATTTAAAGTACCAGTTTTGGCCACCACCCATTTAATCTTAAAAAAAATTAATTTTGATATGAAATCAGAATAAAAAGGAAGCTTACCTCATAAACCCTAAGGGTAATCAGTATTAGATTAATCATTTAATTCTGAGAGCTTCATGATGAAAGACTGCAAATACTTGTTCCTTAACAAAAACCTTAACAGTTGTGAATATACAATACATGATCTTGTATTTAATTTTTTTTACAAGTCGCATGTTTAAGAAAAATGAACCAATCAGATTGAAAATAGTAAAATAAGGATTGTTTAAAGAGTATTGGCATGCTTCTTATTAATTAATTTGAAATTACTGGTTAATTATTGGAAAAACAGATCCAATGTGGCCAAAACTGGAGCATCTACCCTATATCTGTATAGTCATGTTACATTATTAATCTTGCTCTTTTTACTTGAAATCTAGAAGAGTTTTGTAATTTATCTAGCAATCAAACAGATTTTTCAAAACTGTTAAATAAGAAGAAATTAATATTTTTGTCAGTAAGTTTTGGTAATGCTGTTTTTTACTTTTGCTTCCCTCGAAAAAGAATCCTGGTTACAGCCTTGAATCATATACTATATTCAGTAATAAACGTGTTAAAGTCATTGCCGACAGATCAATTTGAATATTCCTGTTCTTAATAATATATAACGTTGTACAGAATATTTGCTGATTTTTAAAAAAAATGTGGATAAAAATAAGCTTTGTTGATATTTCAGTTGAAGTTTATTGTGTCGATCACATATTTAATAGCTTAAAATTTTTAAAAAAGCACTATAAAGAATCATTAACTTACTAATTTTGTTTCTTCAAGGGTAATTAAAATTAGTCATTAAAAATTAATATTTTCATTATTTAAGGTTTAAGCCTCTTTTATCTAAGAGTATCTTACTGACCTTATTATATATTAAGAAAATAATGAAAGAATAAAATTATTCTAAACAGCAAATATAAATTAAACAAGATATTGAAATATTATTTAAAATAATTCAGTATACAAGTGAATATAAAGTATATATTCAAATGTACAAAGTTTTTTGCCTTATATTTTTCTAACACACCTTTAATAAATGTTTAAAAAAAATTAAAAAATCAATACGAAAAATAAAAAATCCAAGAAAAACCATAAAGCTTAACATGAATAATAAAGGAGGGTGGACTAGATAATTTTTATCCCAATAATTTAATATTATACTGTTTATAAACTTTTAATTAAGAAATATGGTCAATTTATAGGAAAGTATATTTTTGCTGTCTTAATTTATTTTTAAAGTTACATTTTTAAAATTATGTTGAAATAGCATCTTTTAAAAAAGCATTTTATGATATGACACTTATATTTTATTTTCCATGAACTAGTTAATGATTTTTATTTAATATTATTTTTATTTTATTTATGTAATGTTGCTGGTTTAAAATACATTATTTAAAATTAATATTTTCCTCCTGTAAAACAGCATTTAAACTTAACGATTGTTAGTTGATAATATTTGCTTGCATAATAGCCATCTTTTGTAGTTTTTTACAGACGTTCTTTTAAATATTTCCCATTTTTCTGTTTCATGTGCATTTCCTCATTTTTCACTTTTCAGTAATCAAATGGCTGTTATTCATTACTCTGTTTAATATTTGCCAACCCTGATTTCTCTGTTTCAGTTAAATTTATGAAGGTCAATAGGATGGATCAACAGGTCAAAAGAAACTTCCATTTGAAAAAAACAGAGGCCTACAAATTAATCTTAGGTGAGTTTCTTTATTTTTGTTTCATTTTTTTATGTTGTCAGTTGTAATAATATTTTCAACCAATTTAAGAATTTCATTTGGTTTAATGACTTTAGTTTTTGAGAAAAATCAATCAGTATTAATATTTATTTCCTTTTTTATTCACTTAAAAATTTCCTCACTTTTTTTAAACTAGGTTTTTGTCAGGAATAAATTTAAAATTTTTGTTTTAAATTAATGGTTAGAGATCTTACATTACAAATTTAAATTGAACCTATTAATAATTTTAGCGTAATTAAATTTAAAATTGTGTGAAATGTAACAAACTACAGATCATGAATGTTATACCATGTTTGATTACCCAAAAGTATGGCTTTTATTTAACTGTGCATTTTTTGTTAAAAATATTAGTAAAATAACTGTGCATGGTTGTTTTCTTAACAAAAATTTGAAAATAACAACTGTTTCGAAAAGAACCGTTAAAGAACAATTCAAATTGTTTAAAAGGGAACAAGAGCAGATATTAAGTGTTCACAGAAAAGAACAAATTTTCCCATCTCTACTTTATGATGTGTAATACATGTCTTTTTTTTTCTCTCTGAAATTTGCTTCCAAAATTTTAAGGATGTAAAACTTAACATTGTAAGTGAAGCAATGAGTCAAAATTTCGAAAGAGCTAGAGGTAAACATTAATAACACTATTTACAGTCAAACTTGGATAATTCGAAGTTGAGGGGACCAGAGAAAAGTTCGATATATCCAAAAATTCGATTACAAACAGAAGAGATAAATAAAAAAATATTAACTCCACGATCAAAGATTTAACACATAAACTTTATCTAAGAATACTGCTACATTTTTAAAAATCAAATTGAACATTTTTTTACTAGCTTAATTATTCATCACTTAAAAAAAAAAAAAGGCAGATATTTTTAATTGCTTCTGTGAATG